>PVJC01001386.1:0-95123 GCA_004026665.1 Murina feae
GAAGCCCACCAAGCAGGCCGCCGACCCCCTGCTGCCTCTTACCCGCTCCCTGATGCCCCGCAAAAGGCCTGGGAAGCCCACCAAGCAGGCCGTCGACCCACTGCCACCTCTTACCCGCTCCCCGATGCCCCGCAAAGGGCCTGGGAAGCCCACCAAGCAGGCTGCCGACCCCCTGCCACCTCTTACCCGCTTCCCGGTGACCTCCAACCCTGCCGCCTGTTTCCCACTCACGGGTCCTGGGTCCTGCACTGTTCCGCCCTGCAGCCGCTCTGTGCACTCAGGAGGTCCCTCAGCCTGGCCTGCGCCCTCTCACAGTCTGGGACCCTCCTGGGATGTCCACCTGCTGGTGTGCCTGACCAGGCTGGGTGACGGCTGATGGCTGTCTCCAGGCTGGCCAAGCCCCCCAGGAACGTCCCTCATCCTATTGAGTTGTGGCTAGCGTGGGTGATGGGCTGATTGGCGCTTTCAGGCTTTAAGGCTGCCCACAGCTCCCATTGACCCAATATCCCAGCAAGGCTGGCTGGGCGCAGGTTGCTAGGGTTTGTTTATCTTCTATAATTGGTGCTGTTCCTTTAAGGCCTGGGGTTTGTTTATCTTCTATAATTGATGCTGTTCCTTTAAGGTGAGGCCTTTTACTAAGGAAGCCTCCTCTCTGCCTCACCTCGTGGCTTCTATAATGAAACGATGTTGTTACTCTTAGACTCAGGCCCGGCTTCAGCTCTGAGGATTCTATGATTGTTATTATGTTGCAAATGTGTGTTTTGCTTTCCGTCAAGGCTAAGCCGAGCATGAGTGCAGGCAGTTTCACTTTCACTCCTGCTGCAACTGATGCTGCCGTTTACTCTGTGAGTGGCGGCCGCCATGTTGGCTGGGCTAATTTGCATACAGTCGCTCTGATTGGCTGTTGGGCGTCCCGAAGAAACGGTTAATTTTACTATTCCGCTTTTATTAGTTTAGATGATTGACTAAATAAATAAATGAGACCAAATAAATAGGAGACAAATTCCCTTAAAGAATTATAAATAATATATGTAGACCTGGTCCCAGTCTAGGAAGTAGAGCTTAATGCCTCCCTAGCCCTGACTTTTGAGTGTGGCCTGTGCTTAGTATGTCTTTTAGTAAGAAAGAGTATGAAAAGGGGACAGAGGGTCGGGTGGAGAAACTTGGCAAACACAACCTCACATCAAAGTAAACATCCTGGAAAATGTCTTATTGGTAGCATTTACCCTTTGATAGTAAGTGATAAAAAGATTTTCTTGATAACAGGTACCGTTTGACATACAATGAGAATGGCCTTTTACCCCTGTGGTTTTCATCATCAAAACCCTAACCCTCTAACCCCAATCAAACCAAAGAAAAGTGTCAAACCCAATTTGAGGGACATTCTAAAAAATACCTAACCAGTACTCCTCAAAAGTATAAAAAAAAACAACCTAGGATTATCTGAGAAACTGTCACAAATCAGAAGAGGCTATCCTAACTAATAAAGAGAAAATCTGCTAATTGACCCTCACACTGTTGCAAAGATGGAAGCGCCCACAGCCAATAAGGAGGGAATATACTAATTGACTTCCCCGCCCTCAAAGATGGTGGCACCCACAGCCACAAGATGGGAGTGCCCAGTCCCCTCAGCCCCACCAGGGTAGCAGGTATGCGGCAAGGCCGGGCTCTCCCCCAGTCCCCTTAGCTCCCCAGCTGCCCAGGGCTGGCCCAAGTTGCAGGCAAGCCTCGGATGTCGTCTGCCCAGCCGCCCACAGCCACCGGAGGCTCAGGTAACCAGGACCAGCCGAGGCTTGCACTGGCCACTGGCGGTAGTGGCGGCAGCAGAGGTATGATCGATGGGTCGCCTTCATCCCTGAGGGCTCCTGGACTGTGAAAGGGGGCAGGCTGGGCTGAGGGCCCCCCTCTCCAGTGCATGAATTTTCATGCACCTGGCTTCTAGTAAGATATAAAGATTTAATGTATATTGCACCCTGGAAGAAATCCTAAAACAGGAAAAGGACATTAGAAAAACAAACAAACCAACAACTAATGAAATCAAAATAAGATGTGGAGTGTAGTGGCATTTAGTTAAGAGTAATGTACCGATGTTGGTCTCTTAGTCCGTACATCGCAATACCTTGATACCTCATTGTGCTTGCTATTCTTATTGCCTGGAGAATTGTTTCCCCTTTATTTCTGTTATATCCTTCAATATTCAATCCTTTCGTCTCTTTCAGACACCTTTCTAACTTTGTCCAGGTTGCTTTTTGTTTGTTTATTCCATAAGATGCTTACATATCTCAATTATAGTACCAATTAGTGTACATGGCATGAATACATGAAATAAAAGGTTTATAGTTGTCAAAAAGCAATTTGTCAAAGGAAATATTGAGCTAAGTGAGACCAATGTGAAACTGATAATGGCACAATGTATAAAATAGTGCACAGCTGTCATTCATTTAAATATTTTTCATTTAATAGAAATTTAGAGCATAGGTGAGATACATTAAAATTAATATATTTTAACATACTTGTGATACACGAAGCTATTGAATGAGAAATTATAAACTACATTTAATGAGCTGAGTATTCTCTTAAAAGCATAGGAATTTAATGATAAATGCACTAATTTAAATAACTAACTTTAAATAAATTTTAAATGTAATTTTTTAGCTCTGTAATATCTCTCACTCATTAAAATAGTTTTTTTCCTAGGTTGGAATTATAAAATATGTTTATATTATATTAACAATGTTACAATAAGTAAATTTTCATCACCATCAGAGGAAAGAAATATAGTTTTAATATCAATTAATGTAAACCTTTATTAAAACTTTTATTACTATAAATTAGAGAATATGTAAATATATGACACTATTTTTGAGCATAATTTTAAAAAATATATTAATTACATTTAGAAATAGTAGATAGCAGTTTACTAAGAATAAATAAATCTGGAGCACAGCCGTAGCCTAGTTATTAACTAGCTTTGCCACTCTGAGTCAATAAATTAATGTTTCAATCACAGTGATTTTGTACATAAAATGGGACAATTAATATTTGCTCTGCCTTGTCATGCTGCTATTTCGAAGATCACCTTAAGTAAAGAATGTGGAAATTCTTTGAACTATATCAAGTATGATTCACAAGTATAATATTGTTTTTTATTGCATATAAAACTATAGAGGAACTTTTAGTGAAATATAAGATCTTTTTATTACATCATACTTCCTGCCAAACTACGTAAGCAAAGACTTTTTCACTATGCGGAAGTTGGAGTTATATATTGACAAATGTGAACAAATGAAGATGCAAGAAGCTAACAACTTTGACATAATACAGTCAAATGCACTTGGAATAAAATTCTAATAACTCTTATGTGACAGGAGGAAAGCATGCCTTGATTCCCCCCCATCCCCCATAAAGTAAAGAAACAAAATGTCTCTCAGAACCTTGTACCTTGTCTTGGAACTCCAAGGAATGTCTTCTCTGAGACTCAACCACCATTCAAAGCCAGCTAATAAGAAAGCTCATGTCCACATAGTAAAATAGGTGAAACCCTCTGCCAGTTTATGTCTTGACCATTTTCAAAGCTCTTATTCTGTCATGAATCAGGAAAAGTACTCTGTAATTTACCAGGAAAATTTGAAATTTGATAAAAATTAGACTTTTCTGAGTTTCAGTGTTTTTCTTTATGGAAATCTCCTAGTTATTTGTGGTCCTTATAAAGAAGGCTAAAAAAGGAGAATCATAGTGAAGAACTCTAAATAAAAGAGCATTATCCTATTGTCACTTGTTTTTTGTTAATCCTCACCTGAGGATATTTTTCCATTGATTTTTTTTTTTAGAGAAAGTGGAAGGGAGGGAGGGAGAAAGACAGAGAGAATCATTGATGTGTGTCTCACATTGATTGGATGCCTCCTGCATGTGCCCGGACCAGGGCTGGCCATTGAGCCTGCACCTACCCCTAACCAGAATGGAACCCAAGACCCTTCAGTCAGTGAGCTGACACTCTATCCACTGAGCCAGACCAGCTTGGACCTGTTGTCACTTTTAAACAATGTACAACTGGCTGAAATATTTAACTTCTTTTACATGTTCTTCTTATTTTGAGAGTGCATCCATTCACTTTTCCCCCATACACAGCCTTAATTGGTGGAGCTAGTCATGGTGGCAGAGGCAGGGAATATAATGAGAAGACATGAGCTTCTGTTCTTAAGGTGACTGCTGTTCTTGTAGGGATTCAAGCAGGTCAACAGCCTTGTAATATAGTTTATAAGGTTCCAAAGAGAAGTGTCTGCTCTGATTACCCAGGAAAGCATCACGAAAGAAAGGATGATTGACTCCAATCTGTAAGATGTGTAATATTGTGCCTTGGATGGTGTTGTAAATGAAACAATACTATAGAAAGAGAGTATCTGTGAAAACACAAAATAATGAAAAAATATGATAAATTTAGGGAATGAAAAATAAAATGTATGGTAGGTATATTAGTTTTCTGGGACATTCATTTTCTGGGGCTGCCATACAAAGTTCCAAGAACTAAGTGACAAGAGAAATTTATTGTCTCACAGTTCTGGAGACTGAAAATCTGAGATTAAGATGTTGACAGAGTTGGTTTCTTCTGGGCGCTATGATAAAAATTAGTTTCATTCCTCTCCTAGCTTTTGGTGGGTTGCTGGCAATTTTAGGTGTTCTTTGGTTTGTAGATTCATTACCTTGATCTCTGCCTTCATCTTCACATGACTTTCTTCTTATGTGCATGTATGTCTCTATGTCTAAATTTCCCCCTTTTTATAAAGAAACCCGTCACTAAATTAGTACCACCCTAATTACCTCATTTTAAAAAATGTATCTTTATTATTGAATGTGTTACAGATATCCCCTTTCCTTCCCTCCCCAATGACCTTCTCCACCGTGGCCCCCACCCTCCCGGCCTTCACCACACTATTCACCTCCATTAAGATCCTATTTTCAGATAAGGTCACATTCATATGGAGTGGGGGTCCTATGTCTTCTTGGGGGTCACAATTCAACACATAACAGTATGAGTGTGGCTAGAATACAGAATGTATAAGAAGGTGGAATGAACGAAAGAGGAAATGGATACACCCATAGACATGGGAACAGAAAGCTGGACCTAAAGCACTTCTTCCAAAAGTACTATTTAAGATGTGTTGTAATGATAGAGATAACTACTTTCTAGGCACAACCAGAGAATTGGGCTCTGTGTCACTATTAAACATAAAGAAATATGGGGTAGTTGCTTGATGATGATTCAGTCTTTTGTTTTTCAGTTATGAAGAAAAATTGTCTCTAAAGTAATATTATTTGAAAATGAGAATCATAGACGTTCAGATATTAGTAACGTTAAACTACTTTATTAAAATAACATAGACATTAGTCCTGGAGCTTAGAGATCCTTTTTTTAATTTTTAAAATATTAATTCACTGAACTTCAACTTTTATGCTTAGCAACTTATTCATGGACAGCTTTCCTCTCTCAGTCTCTGCTTTTTCTCTCAGTTGTCAATGCTTCGTGGCTTTATTTCCTACATCCCTCAACCTAATTTTCACGATTTGGGACAGCAGTCCCCTGCCTTCCATTACATCTGCATTGAGCTCCCCAAGCTGTGCTTGAATCCGGTCACCCACCTGCTTCACTCCCACACTCTGACTGTTGAGCGCCATGGTGTCCTCTAGCACCAGCTGGGCAGTGCAGCGCTCCTCAGTGTACAGCTTCCAGACACAGCTGAGCTGTCAGTGCTGCTCACCAAACTACACAGGAGCCTTCTGCCTGCCTGGGAGAACTGCTGTCTCTTCTCCACTGCTGTCCCATACTGTCAGCCAATGGATGTGTCTTAAACTTCACAGAGAAATGGGAGATTTTCCCACTCTCTAATTACTGTTCAGATATCTTCATTAAGGTTTGTGAATTTATAAGTACATGTGGTTTCTTAACTCTACTTTTTAAAAAAATTTCACTGGTTTCTTTTTACTGAATTTTTTCATGGCTACTAATAAATTTAAAAAATTACATATGTGGCTCACATTATATTTCTATTGGAGCTTTTCTCATGTAAGTACATACCTATATACCTCATTCTTTTTTTATCGTTTAAAGTATTACATATTCGCCATTTCCCCCAGTTGCCCACCCCCGCCACTCCCACCCCCCAGGACAAGCCCTCACCGCCCCAGTGTCTGTGACTGTTGGTTATGCTAATATGCATGCATGCAAGTCCTCTGGCTGATCTCGAACCCCCTCCCCTGCCTTCTCTCTGAGTTTGGATGTTCTATTCAGTGTTACCTTGTCTCTGGATCTGTTTTTGGCCATCAGTTTATATTGTTCATTATAGCTCACATATGAGTGAGATCATGTGATACTTACCTATTTTTATAGAAAATCTTCACCTCTCTTCTGCAGGTCTAGTCCTTAGATTGTGATATTGCTTCTATCTTAGTGCTTTTCTTGGACTTTGTCTGATCAGCTACTTTTGGCATTTGTCCCTCTTCTTCCCAGCTGGTTCCTTCTGAATACACCATAAATATATTAACATCTTCTACATTTAAAAATTAAATCTCCATGCTCATCCACATGTTCTTTCCAAGGAATACACCCAGCTCATTTCTTCCTTGTTCAAGAAAGAAATAAGTAATATCTACCTCTATTCCATCAGTTTCTCCGTGATTTTTAGGGTTCTAGACCTACTCCCCCACTGATCCACATCTGCAAATTCAGTGTCATTTTTAGTTCAATTGGTATTTGCACAACGTATTTGCTTATTCCACAGCTTCCGTGGGCTATGCTAGTACTACAAGGACTCCAACAAAACATTTCCTAAGTTGAACTTAATAACATTTTCTTCCTCCTGTTCAATGTTTTGGTGAACATCATGCAAAAAACAAGCCAGAAATCTGTGTGTCTCCTGATACTTTTCTGTCCCTCTAATCTTCTGTGTTTAAATAATTAGATCTCTTTCAGTATTCTGCCTCTCCCTCCCCTTGGCTACTTTTGTAGTTAAATCGCATGATCTTTCACTGGGCTATTAAAATCGATTTCAAGCCCATTTTTATATCTCTGACAAGCTTTAAAAAAACACCATTAACTAAACCTTCCTAGCCTCGGATAAATTCAATATCCTTAGAATGGCATTAAAAGGCTTTTCCTTTGGTTTGACTGATGTCTAAATTATTTTATCACAGACTCCCTGATGAAAGATGTGGAATGTTTCTTCAGGTAATTGCACATCCCCTCCTGAACACCAGCTTACACTTTCTTTTGGTGATATCAAGGATGTTCACGGACTCCTTGACATCTATATATGGGTGCCATGGTCCCAACCAGTCTCTTGCCACATTCTCCAATACCTTCAGCAATTCCAAAATACTTACATTTCCCCCTAAATGTCATAGTGTTCCTTGCTCAGAGTACCCCTCACACAGCCCCACCTGCCTCCTTCACTTAAAGAATAGACTGAAACACTCATCTTCTCTCTCCTTCAGCCTGAGGTCACCCTGAAGCTTATTATCATTCCTCCTCACACACTCAGGTCTGGGTTATTTCTTTCCTTTAAGCAAAGTAAGCCAGTCAGTCAGAGAAAGATAAGTATCACATGATCTCACTCATGTGGAATCTAATGAACAAAATAAACTGATGAACAAAATAGATCCAGAGACATTGAGGCATGGGACAGACTTTTGAGTCTTAGAGGAAAGGTGGTGTGGGTGAGATCAACTGAAGAACTTGTATGCATATTTACATAACCCAGGGACACAGATGATAGGTGACCAAGGGCTGAGGCTGGGTTGGGGAGGGGGTTGGGTTGGGAGGGGGTGGGAGAGGGAGTTTGAAGGGGTCAATGGGGGGAAAAAGGAACATATATAATATTTTTAACAATAAAATAATAATAAAATTTAATTATAAAAAATAACTTATTAGATATGACTTTTATCAAAAGATAATAAAATAACCTATGGTAGACCAGGGAAGCCTTAAGAATCTTGGAGTGAGAATGACATGAGTTTGGATGCATGTCAAAAATTGATATATTTGTTAAATAGTATAATGTCTCCTGGCAGGTTCTGAGAGTTTAAGTTTGAAGAAGGAGAAATTTATTCTGTCAAATTAGTACCATTTGAGGCTTTCTGATGGAAGGGACATTTAAATTGTTTTTAAAAACTATAATTTGGGAATGCAAAAATTGGAGGTAGAGAAGATAAGTGATAATCCTCAGGCCTCAATGACATTTACTAAGCTATAGAAATTAGAATTTTGATTATATCATTAGATTCTTTTTACAGTACTATGTTAATCACAAGAATTTAAATTTCATGTGATTCATGTCACTCCCTGACCTTACTTCCTTTCTTTATTTCTTATTAGAAAGGTGATTTTCTGACATTCATGCTGAGTTCATTTTTCTAATTGTCAGTTCATATATTTAATGATTTGTAAGAACTGAGACATTGTTTCCTCAAGTACGTTTTTAGGAAATTCAATCCTACGGAAAACTTATTAAGAAAGTATTCTATAGGGTAACAGTCTTGTGGTTGAGGACAGAGTGGTAAAGGCTCTGAGAAGTTCTGCGCTGAACTCCACTTGTTTAACTCACCACTTCACAATTTATTTGAGTATAGAACCCCCTTTTCCATAATGGCTGTTACTATCTCAAAGGATCATTTCTCCATACTTTGGGGTATTATAATGAACCATGAATATTCATCTGGTATGCACTCTTTCCAAATAGACTATTTCTTAAGCATCCAAGTTGTCTTACATTTTTACTCACATCTTAAAGATTGCAAAATACTCCTTTATTAAAGTAGTTATATGTCATATATGTGTTTAAATAGTTTTATGAACCGATTGTAAGATAACTATTTTTATATATTACAAAAAATTCATATTACAGCATCACAGATCTTTTGGAAGCAAAATGATGGCCAGATTTCAAATGGTTTTCCTCTTTACAATGCATTTGAGGAAACTGAAGTCTCTAGACATTTAAGAACCTTGTGAATGTCATAGAGAGATTCTGTAGTTGAACCAAAGCTTAAAAGTGTATATCTTGAAGAGCTCAATAGATTTTTGTTGCTCACTAATCTAATTAATTGCCTAATGATGCATTTATAAATGATAAAACTGATCCTGTTTGTTATGACAGTTGAGATTTTTCATGGCTTAATTTTAGAAACAGAAGCCAGAAGAGTTTATGTAAATGACCAATTTCTACTGCATAATCATTACTAAACATTGTTGAAATATGTTTGGCCTAATTGAGAACAAAACCTTTTAAATAATTTAGAAATAAAAATTTAAAATTCAGAAGAAATATTTTAAAATATCTGAGATGTTGGAAATATTAACTCTACAAAACACAAAACATAAAGTCAGCTTCTTTTTATTCCTATTTGGTTGTTTAGTGTATTTATTTAATAAAATGTTTCATACAACATGAAACCACTCTTGGGGATCAAATTCATTAGGAGAACACAGCAGATTGTGCTTATTAGTTGATTCTAACCAGCTCTTTGGTTTAAGCAAAATTTGTGTGTTTTTTTTAAGGCAGAGACATTTCCATCCGTTAGGAAATATTTAACTTTAAAATTTGTTTGCTCTATGGCACTATATCATGACTTGCTAACTTTGGAAAAATTAGGATGTATTATACCCTCAATCAACCACAAAAAAAAAACAAATTTGAAAAGGAAAATTTATTTTACCCTCTCTTGATATAAAATCAGTTTTTTATTATAATTTCATGTTACTACTAAAAATGCCAGGCTATAATACATACAGACTTTGGGAGCTGTCAAGGTATGAAGACACATGATCCTGCATTTCTTTTACTTAAAGTAAGTGTTTGTGTCTGTATAGAAAATCTCTTTAAGTCCGGGAAGCACATCCAGTCTTTTAAGGATTAAGGACATAACACACCACGTATGGTATTTTAACTAGACAATATGAAGTGCAAAATAGCTCTAATATATCTTCAACTTTATCACCATGTGGAAAACTAATGTTGCAAAGTCAAACATGATAATAAAACATAAGAAATAAGGTAGATTTGTGAAAGAATAAGATATATTTGCTGAAGTGTATACTCAGATGTTGAACCATTAGTAATAGTATATGTTATTTTGAGAAATCATATGTATAAATTTAAAAATTTTTAATCTTTCAGGTATTCTACTCTCCCCTGGCCCTCTTTGTACCACCTTCGGTATATGCTGTTCATCTTCAGTTTAATCTCCTCTACCAGTTTTGGATCCACACAGAGGTAAATCCTTTTATTTTATTTTATTTTATTTTATTTTATTTTATTTTATTTTATTTTATTTTATTTTATTTTTTAAAGTTTTATACCTAACTAGCCTGCAGCAATGTCCTGGAAATCCACTAGCAGTTGATTTATTGTGTAAGAAAATCTTTGTCTGCATTCTTTAAGGAGAAACATCTGTTCATTTTTATTCCTTTTTACTGAATATATATTGCAAAGTTTATAAGATGCAATGAGGCCAGTTGGTCTCAATTAAATAAAACCATTTTGAACTATTAAGTACCAAAGCATTTTAATACTTTATTCAATACAATATCTTCCTGTATTGCAGTTTATTAAACATTGTTTGCCAAAAGATGTTGAAATTTATTTTAATATAAAGATATAAATTTATATATATATAATTTATGTATGCTTCTAAATATATGTAATATCTACATATAAATATTATTTATAATTTAGTATTATATATTAATAAGTATTCAATTACATATATAAATGTATAATATTTTAATATTATATAAGTGGGAAGTTCTTTAAAATTCCTTGACAAAATTTTAATGCCTAAAGAAATTATAAAAGTATTTTTTGTTTGGAAATCTTGCTTTAATTTTAGAGTTTGAATTTTACTTAAAAGGTGTTCAATGTATTGTTAGGGTAGGTTTTTTTCCCACCATAAAAATGAACAAATATAATATTTTGGGTCTTCTGTGATATCTCAACTTCTCAGACTTGAATGTTTGCAGAAAGATCATTATGGAACTGATTGCTTTATGAACTATTGTACTGAACTGGTTGTTAAGTACCACAAAAATCACAGACCCAGAAAAATCCTTACTTATACACATGAGGACCCTTTCAAGCATTTGGTATTTATTAGAGGTCTTTTGAAGTTCTATAGGAAGCACATTGACAGGTGTTGCAACTGGTTGAACAATACCGCAAATCACAGTTGCGTTAGATGCCAAAGCTTGATGCAACAAAGAGCATTATTTCATTAATCTGCAGGGTTTTATGCTACTGACTTGCGGGGAATAAAGAGACTGTTACCATGACTTTGGGCATATGTGGCATTATTAGAAGATCTGTTATGAAATAGCATTGGATTTTATGGTAGTTGACATACATCAAACAGTCAATATTACAACCATCTGAAAGAGTTGTAGAGGTCAATTCTGACTTCAGAGGTCAAAGACCAAATTTGTTTAAATCATTGAGGGAAGCTTTCTGATGATTTACATGGAGGGGTTAAAGGAGAATTGCATTTTTATAACAGCTCTGCTCCAGGTCATGCCATGTGTTGGGTTCACAAATTAGTTTGGATACAGAACAATGGTGTCTAAGTAAAGTCTGCCTTTTCCTGTGTCCCTCTAAGAGGATCACGAGCCAGGGCTTGAGTATCATCTCAGGAAGAAAGAGAGAGTGGAGGACAGCCATTGATGAGGCATTTCTTTCAAGCACAGAACTTCCAGGTGGCTTCACTTCCAACTCAAAAGCAATGCATCAGAGCTCTCTCTTGTATTGTACATCATGCTTTTGAATGTACTGTACAATATGTAGTTACTACAGTTGAGTTGCACAGGAAGCAAGAGCACACTTTCTGAAATTAAGGTTTGGATCTTGGAATTTTAAATTATATTACAAGCTGTGAATGTATTTCTAAGAGTTTTTCTGCAGTTGTGTATTTAATTACATTCATTGCTATAGACAGCATATTACCATTTGTTTACAAACAAAATAATTTAGGAAATACAATCAAGAGATTTGTATCAGTGGCTGCTTTTAGAGAAAGGGGCAAGTGAAATAGAATGGGGGAAAAGACAGCCTTTAAAAAATTATTATTATCATGTGCTTTCTCTACTTTTTCAATTAAAGGTTAATACACATTAGATTTAAAAATAAAAACTGAAAACAAATTACCTCAGTCTAAAAAAATGCCTACTTTATGCCTCTTTAGGCTACTTGAGCACTGCTTCGTTTCAGGCATCTTACTTGGTGGTTAATTCACAGAAACAATATGTGAGCCATAGACATGACAGTGTTGGCCAAAGTCTGCACATTCCTGAATGGAAATTTGACTCTTACAGTTGTTTCACTTCTGCTGACCTCCATAAAATCAGTTCTCACTCAGAAGGGAATCTGGCCTAAAGGAGGTACTGATTTTCTAAAAGTGAAGGAAAGTTCATTCCCTTCAATCAATCAGGCTAAGATAAGATGCACAAAAACAAGTAACGCCTTTGAAATACTCTATATGAAAGAAAAAAATAGGTCATAAAACAAATAAGAGTTTATAATCAAATTTTTGTTTACTTTTGAGTTACTTTAATGAAGAAACAACAGTCTCTCTTCCCTTCCTCTCTTTTGAAAGTTACAAAAATTCTGTTTGGAACTATACTCTTGCTTAATTTTTATGAATACATTTTTGTGGAATGTTATAACTATTTTAGAGATATTAGATGATATTTGGGTGTCAGCTGATTTCTACAATACAGAAGTAATAGTATCATTATCTATAACCTTTTAGTTATCTTAAATTTACTATCATGTGTTCATGTACATGCAAGATGATGCTTGGGCAGAGAAATGTAGCAGAAAGAATTATTTGGTATTGAATATTTGCACAGTATAATTGAATGATCTGTAAAGTGCTAAACTGAGAGATATTTGTGTGCACATAGTGTGGTTCCTTTTTCTGTGGTTCCATGAGAGGGGTCCCACTTTAAATTTCCAGTCCTTAGATCAAAATTCCATCTCTGACCCCTATACTAATGAGACTAGAATTTTCCTTTTGAACTCTACCCCCCTTTCCTTGAATCACATTCTTTAAGACAGCCATTCTATTAGAATACTACTTTACCAACTATATCCACCAAACACAAACATCACTAAAAATAGTCAAGCTCTGAAGAAAACAAGTTCTTCTCTTTAGCAAGCTTTATACTCCACCAACTGTCCCAATCATATCTTTCACTAAGGATGTATTTATGTTAGGGTCAATAGAAATTAGAGTATAGGAGAATTGCAGAAATGCAGTGTGCAGAATTAGAAAGCAAATGTAATATGCAATAGAACAATGAAGCAATATAACTGAGGTGACAAGAGAAGCCAGAAATTTGCAGAAGCTAGGACATACAGAGAGGAAAAGGAAAATGTAGCTCTATGGCAGCAAAACAATAGACTAGTAGCAGCATGAGCAAAGATTTGGGAAATTTAGCCCGAGCCGGTTTGGCTCAGTAGATAGAGCCATTGGTCTGGGAACCAAAGGATCTGGGCTTTGATTCTGGTCAAGGGCATGTACCTTGGTTGCAGGCTCCTCCCCAGCCCAGGCCCTAGTTGGGGCACATGCAGGAAGCAACAAATCAGTGTGTTTCTCTCACATCAATATTTCCTTCTGTCTTCCACTTCCTCTAAAAATCAATGGAAAAATATCTTCAGGTGAGGATTAAAAATTAAATACACAAGTAACTTGCCCTGGATCTCATCATAAGTAAATGTCAAAGCTGGGTTTTGTAACAGGTAGTCAGGATCCATATTCCCTGCTCTTACCCACTACACTATAAAGCTTCCCTGTAGATGGGTCATTCTGATCTTAATGTTATAATAAAATAGCCACTTCTTGTTAAGCATCCAGTATGTCCCAAGCAAAAAATGTTGTATTTAATTCCCATAAAGTAATTTGAATCTCTAAACACCAATTAAACTTTTACAGGTTGTAAAGAATGAATATAAATTCAAGTAACTTCAGTTAATGGGTTTTATTTTAAGGGTACATGAAGAAGTACATGCAGCAGGAAACCATTCCAGAAATTTAATAGACAATTTCAGAAAACTGGAATTCACTAACTCTTTGACAAACACTGTCCCTTTTAAAACTAAGAATATTGAGAGCCTACAGTTTATATAAGGTAACATGGCTGGTCTCAGTGCTTGCATTTTGGCCATTACTCACCCATTGTACTTCCTCTTCAAGCAATGTATTTATTCAGTATATCTCCATAGATGGCAACAGAGTTCATAAAGATCCCATATGGCATAGTGAAAAGATCAAGGCTGTAGGTTAGTTAACACAGAAATGAGGTGTAATCTTGCCTGTTCCAAGTTATCATGCGACCTCTATACACATCTAGTACTTGCTGTTCTTCAAATGTAATCTATTTTCCGAGGTTAGTCCCACTGTAAAGCATTTGGTGATGTTCCATTGCTTGCTGAGTAAAAGTCTAATTTTTTTTGCATTTCATATTTCTCATGCCCTGCCTTCTCTTGATGCACATGCCATTACTTTCCATTCTGTGCAATTCAGTCAAGCTAGACTATTTTCCATTTCCCATATATATCTGATGTGTAATCATAGTTTCTCTCATTTTCATATTTTCTGCACATTGCTATTCTATTTTTTTTCAAAATCCAACTCAAATTCTTCTTCATAAAGTGTTTTCTCTTTTAAGAGCAAGTACCTATATAGCTTAGATTGTATGTCAGTTACTACACTACGATTTCACAAGATCTACTTAATTGATCATCATACAACTCTATGGTCTCCATTCAAAGTGAGGAAATTGAAACTATGTAAGATTAAGGCAATTATCTAATGTTGTTTCAGCTAAATGATAATAGATCCATGATTCAAAACCTGGTAAATAATTATCTCTCCTTTCCTCATTTGAAATACAGTATCATTGGTTTTACATCTCCTAGAGAATTCCTAGTTTGCCCAGAACTGCCCCAATATATGTCTATTTTTCTGCCATAATTGTGAATAGCTCAGCTATATACTCTCTTAAATTATTCATTATACACTTGAGTTTTCCTCTTAAAATGCTCTTTAATCTCTCTTTCCCTTTCCATTTTCATTGCCTCACCTTAATTTATGGTTCTATCATTAATTACATAGATGGTTACAATAGAATTCTATTTATTTTCTATTCCTACAAACTCTTTTCTGTCCCTTATATTTCAATACGTGAACTGGGATGATCATTTTAAAAGCCAATGATTAAAACACTCCTAACATGTGAGTAAACATCAACAACATGATATTTCAAATGATTCTATTGCCTACAAGGTAAAATCAAACACCTAAAATTCACTAATAGCTTTCAGGGCCCTTAGGATATAAAAGCTTTGTTTACCCCTCCATTCTCATCCCATTAGCTGGTCCAGTTGAACTACACCGTTTTTTACTTCTGAAGTACAGCAAATGCTTATTCATTCTGAGTATTTGCACATGCTCTCTCTGGGAAGCTCCTTTTCCAAACATTCTTCATAATACAATTCAATTACTACTTCTTCTGGAATGTCTTTTTCACTTCCTAGAGTTAAGTGTCCTTTTCTTTAAACTATTCCTGTGTTTATTTCTATATCCATATTGGCAGTTACAGATTAAGAACACAAGTTTGTTGGGGGACATAAATGAAATAATACATTATTTCCTGCATATGGGGAGAATCCAATTAATGGTGATGACGTTTAATGCTATCTTGTATTTGTTGCTTAACTCTATCTCTCTCATTATTCTCTGAGTTCCTTGATAGCTAAAAATTAGTGTTAGATATTAATACATTATGTATGTATATATTTGTATTTATATATGGAATATACTTATGCCCTATCTCCTTATAGAGTATACATTTTGAACAGTTATGTTTATGCATCTTTTGGAATTATAAGGAATTTTGGGGAAGAAGTTATATTTCAAAATATATGCTTTTGAAAATATTTATTTTAACAAAATCAAATTTTATGCTTTTTTTTCTATCAAGTTCTTATTCAAAAAGAACTCCAATTCCCACTCCTCCTTGTTTTTTCCTTAAAATAATTTGGGGTATTTCTAGTTACTTTTGTTCTCCTTATTTCCTTACTACTTTATTCCTCCCTAAATTTCTTGTTCCAATCCTCTCTTCTCTCAATATTCTTCCTTCTTTAAAATTTAATTTACTTCACCATTTTTATACTGTCTCTATGTGATTTCATAGTCTATAGCTGTAATGTAAATTCTCTTAAGGATTTGCAATCACTGTTTCCACTGTCTCACTTAACACATTCACAGGAATATTTGACACCACCCTGAGCCAACATATTTTAAATGTACTTCATTATGACTCAAATCAGCTGCTTTTCTTTTTCCCCCCATTGTTCCTTAATGTCAGCATCAAGATAAAACCTTATTGTCACCTTATTGGTTTTATCTCTTTTGTAATCTAAATCCTATACATATTCTTTCTATAAATGATCTTTTGTTCTATTATACAATTCATTTTAAAATAATTTACCCACTGTGCTTGTTCGTGTATAAAATTTTAGTGTTTTCAAATGTATTAGATACATAAATGTCTTTGAAATACACATATTCCAAAAATATTTCGTGAGCACCTGCTCTGTGCCAAAGAGGCTATCAGCCCTCTGACCTAAATCAGCACCCCTTGTGAGTAGCATTTTGAGGATTATAGTCCTTCTTCAAGAATCTGTTGGATTCTAGTGACTTTCCCAAAGGGGAAGAAAAAACTTCAAAAGATACGTTATTAAGCTTCGTGAAGTTCATCCATATATTGTCTAAAAATTCATAAGTAATTTTTAAAAAAATGTCTCCTGTGAAAGAGCTGGAATGTGAGGCTTTCAGACACAAGGTATATTATGGGGATCTGCTTATCAGACTTGGAGAGGAGGACATCTTTGGAACAAGGGAGTCATAATGGCTAAGACATAATGGTTAAAAGTACATGTTTTGTAATCAAAAGTAAATCTGTTCCCAAAACCTAAAAGGGTACCTCCAAATGGAAAATTAAGAAATGTTTGTTTTATGAATAGGATGAATATTTAGTAGATTAATTTGAACTCTTTAACCTTGCTTCCTAATCTGTTCAGCGTAAGTAATCATGCCTACCTCATAGGAGTGTTATGAGGACTGATGAAATTATGTACATACAGTAGGTCCTCCAGTTATGAGATCTGTTCCTATGGTACGACATAACACGATTTCGCCATGTCAGAACCCATCTAGATATGCTATGCACCCACATCACTCACATACACAGCAGTAATGAAGTGAAACAGTAAAAAAAACATTTAAAAGAAAGATAACAATTCCTGACCTTTACTTGTGGTAAATGAATAATAAAAAACAATGTACATACATTGGAATGACTGAAATTTTTTTTTATAAATAAATGGGAGATGATGAGGTAACCACAAAACGACATATGTCAAGACAGACATAACACGAGAACTGTCTGTATTAAGTGTATAGTCTTGAAAATAATATACTTTTCAACTCATAGAAAAGCCAAAAGACTATAAATTGAAATTAGTACACAAAGTCTGAGCTAGAATAGAAGCAAGTATAACTCTTGTGATCACCACATGGATCAAAATTATAAAGAATGATGGTCCCCTTCTAACAGAATCTAAATTTCTGGTGAGGGTAAGAATCTCCATTTGAACAAACACCCCCAAGGGATTAGACTTAACATTGACATTTGAATATAGGAGGTGACAGTAAACTTGCTGAAGACAAATACTAATTTTATTCATCTTTGTTTTCCCACTGTCTTGAACTTGAATGACATCAGCAAATACATTGTTAATGAATGAAGGAATTGATCATTTAACTAGATTCTTTATAATATATACATTTATTGGATAACATGAAGAAAATACTCATAGCAAAGTCTTGGATCAGAGAGGACTAAATCATGTATCCTTCAAAATTGATGTTTAACCCCTCATCCCCCATTTAATGATATTTGGAGATGGGAGGTAATTGGGTTATGAGAGTGGAGCTCTCATGATGGGATTAGTTTCCTTTTAAAAAAGAGACATTAAAAGAGAGAGGATATAGCAGGAAGGCCATTCTTACCAAACACTGAATCTTCCGGCACCTTGATCGTGGGCTTCCTAGCCTCCATCACTGTGAGAAGAAATGATTGTTGTTTAAGCCTCCTAACCTGTTATATTTAGTTATAACATCCCACACTGACAAAGACAGGATGTATTGATTAAAGAAAAATCCTGAGGGGACAAAGGACAGATGATACACCTTTGCTAGTCTTCAGAAGAAAAATATGCAAATGGACATAGGGTAAATGAACTTAAGAAAAACAAATATTTGTAACTTCTAACCTACTGATTGAGAATTCACTCTATTATATTAGACTTTAAAAAATTAGTATATAAATGTTTTTAACAGATCTCACTTTGTAATAGGTGACAGTCAGGAGATCTGACCTATGAGATTGTAAGATTTGAAATGCAGATTTATGTGTTTATTCATAGAAGTATCTAATGCTTAGACAGTGCCAGGTACATAGCTGGTAATCCATTAATGATTGTTGATTAATGAATCTAGAAGCAAGACCTGAAATTGGAAATCTGTTCGTATCGACAGCCACAATGTACTGAGTTTTAGAATGAGTTGAATGTTTGAATAATGCATTATGTAACTACTTGGATGGGACTGAACAAAAACTACTTAACCTCTCAATTTATCAGTTACTTTCTTTTATCAGAATGCTGTTACTACCACTACTATTACTACTAATGTGGTTCATTTTCACACTGAGTGTCCAAACTGTTAAATATAAAATGGTGTCACAGGAATGAAGTTTTACATGATTATGGTTATGAATGTACCCCATTTTCCTTCTGTCAACTTAATAGGTATTTATAAAAAACAGTCACTGGGAATCAACCTCCCTTTGAAGGAACACATTCAGCAGTTATTTGCATTCATTTTTCCAGGAAAAGTCAAAAGTGTTATCCAAAATGTAAACTGAAACAATTTTTTTAATGCTAACTTGTCCAGCTCTTGTCCTCTTACTTAAGGAATAATCTAATCTTAAGTGACAAGAATCAACCTTCAAGATAATTTATTATAAATACAGTCATTTAAAACTATTGTTTATTGTATAAATATAGCCTAGTTTCATTCTTTCTAAAACTAAGCTTTTAACTTGTGGTATAGATACATCAGAAATTTACTCCCTACGAAGCTCTTTATGATCCCAACAGCCCTGGTTCTTCCAGATTGTTTTATTTCCAAACTAAAAATATTGTTTTTTCACTCTTTAGTGTGGAAATTTAGCTACCTCCATATTACATGCTTACTGAAGTAGAAAACTGCCTAATCAGATAGGAAAACATTTGGCTGTGAATAAATCAGCATTTGCTGAGGCTTTCCAAGTGTGAAAGTAGGCAGGCAAGCACACAGCCCATGAGCTTTGCTTTCTCTTGCTTCCCTGTAGAGAAATCCTAGTCTAATATGGCTGCCCCCGCCATCTGTCTAAATACTTGAGTTGTCTTGAATTAACACAGCAGAACTAGTGGGGGATGTAATTAAGATTTTATTTTTACACTTTATCACCAGATGCTCTGCAATAGAAATTATCCATAAATGTTCAGATTGATTAAGATTTTAACAAGGAAAACAATGTTTAGAGATCCACTAATTCAGAAAAAGAGGTACAATTATTTTAATATGTTAAGTTATAATATTCATGGGTTTTATCCATTTTCTAAAACTTCACATGAATTGCTATAGATTTTCTTGAGAGTGAAAAACATATTCCTAGATATATTCAAATAGTAAAAGCTGATATTGTCATTCATTCTCCCTTCTTAATAAATATTTAAATTATCAGCTATTAAATGGTAATTTCCATTGTTCCACACTGTGATCTTTCAAGAGATCTTAACACAGGCCCAGCCCATGTGGCTAATTGGCTGAGTTCCACCTATGAATCCGGAGGCTACAGTTCAATTCCTGGTCAGGATATATTCCCAGGTTGCAGGCTCAGTTCCCAGTAAGGAGGCAGCCAGTCAATGAGTCTGTCTCTATTTATCGATGTTTCTCTCTCTCTCCTTCTTCCTTGCACTTTCAAACCAATAACAATAAAAAATAAAAAAGTAAGTAAAACTAAAAAAAAAAAAAAAAAAAGATCTTAACATGGGCACTCAAAAAATACCTATTGAATAAATTGAACCCACATAGTTATTTTGATTTCCAAATAGTCAATTGAAAAAGTTTATCAACAAGGTAGAATTTTTGTGCATTCACCAGAAACAATCAATGAAACTCTTTGCAAAGTTGCACTATTGAGAGCTATACAAAACATACATTTTTACCAAAAATAATTTTCAGCTTTTGACCTAGAAAACAAACAATTTTTTTTGCATTTTTACTTTTAAATTAAATTTGTTGGGGTGGCATTGGTTAATAAAATTATTTAAATTTCAAGTGTACAATTCTTTAATACATCATCAGTCTATTGCATTGTATGTTTACCACCCAAAGTCAAATCTTCTTCTGTCACTGTGTATTGGAACCTTGCTTCTTGTTAGATAAGTCTTGTGTCAATTATAAATTCAAATTGATTAGAAATTCAAATATCTGTACTGTGCAATACAGTTATTAAAAAAGAAAAAACCTGAATGATTTTGTCATCCTTCCGCTAAAACAATCAAAACAAAATAATTTAAGAAAATAACTTTTTTGTAAAACTTTTTTCCTGAAATAGTTTTACCTTTCCACTGAAGAGTCCAATGGACTGTAAATAATCTTCCTGATCATTTATTTCTTTTAAATATTTATCACTGTATTTATTTTTATTTCGAAAACCTAGTAAGTTCCATAAAAATTCAGTAAAATGTTTGCTGAATGAATGAACTGGCTGACAAGAGATTTCTTGCTCTGCTTATTATGGAAGTAGCTTTTAATAGAGACTTTGGTAATAATGCATAAATACAGGTTTTAATGCTAAGAGAAAAACCTTTATTGGTAATTTGGTACTTAAAATAATTGTTGATTGGCACATAAGTAGATATTCAAAATATGATAAATATATTAATACATATTAGTACATTAATGTGTATTCACATGTTTTATTTATATATATTAATAATGTGTATTAACATACGTGTTTTAGTTTATATTGATAACACATTAATATATAGGTTTTCTATCTGTAAATGGGGTTAAGTGGAATATATAATTGAAAGGTCATAGAAATATTTATAACTAACTTAAATTCCAAAAAGACATGCATGAACCTTTATTTGATTATAAAGATCTTTCCAAATAAAATATTCTCTAATTTTTTGCACACAGATGCACATGCACACATGCTTAGATAAAGAGATGAGAAAAAACAAACAGTAAAGAATAGGGGGAAAGGAAAAGAGGAGAGGAGGAGAGGAGGGGAGGGGAAGAGAGGGGAGAGGAAGGGAGGGGAGGGAAGGGAGGAAGGAAGAAAGGGACAAAAGGAAGAAGGAATGAAAAAAGAAAGGAAGAAAATTTGACCAGGGAAAACCAGCTAATCATGGATTAACTATTAGTCTATTTAATTTTAGTTTGGGATTGTATTGAACATTGCCACTAATTTACCTGAAAACTTTTCTCATTTTCACACTGCACTTCAAGCAAATCTTTCTCAGCCCAATAAAACATAACCATGATTTTTATATCAGATGATAAATGTATTAGGAGCTGGTTTAGTATTTCCCTTAAATACTTACTGCAGTGAAACATGGAGGCCCACAATGGTATGGGTCCCTCTGGAACATCAATCATGCATGATGCTGTGAAGAAAAGTCTTGACTAGTTAGAGTCAATGTCATCACTCTAATCTATGCTCATCTGAATGCAGGCATTTTCCTACTATGGAGATTTTATTTCACTTCACCCCCAACCCAGTCACTTCTCAGCATTTATCATATTGTTAGCACATTCGTCTTTATAATGTGGATTCTGTAAAGCACACGCTTCTGAGGACATATTTTCCCTATTATGATTTTCCCCTCTCAGACAGGAAGCATGAATATGTGTAGGCATCGCTTATTTGGAAAGAACATTGTAATTAAGTGTAGGCATCTGCCTTCTTTCTGAAAAGTAAGTACTTACAAATATTCCTAGGGCCTTTCAATAATATGTTCCAGTATTTTTAGTGCCAATTTGCAGATAATGCAACATTCCCACTATTAGTCTAAAATTAAACAAAACAATAGAACTGAGAGGGTTTTTAAAATTGTATTTAGAATTTCTTTTCTCCAACATCAGTAGCCATAGTGATGTGAGAAGAGGCAATTTTCCAAGCAATTCAGACAAAGAAAATACTTTTTGTCTTGAATTAACTGAATATTTTTGTTAAAAATGGCTTGTTCTTCAACTTGACAATTGGTTGTTTCTATATTCTTAACTGACCTACAGAAATCTAACCAGTCAGTGCTTCCCGATAAGAATAAGAAACATAATTAAGAAATGTGTAAAATGAAATACTTTTATAATAAATCATTCTAGGCAGGTTATAAAACTCTAAGAGAAAACTACAGGATTCAAAGACCTAAGAAGCACCAAAAGTGCCTAAAATACCATGAGAGGCAGTATAGAAGTTGAAATCCCTGCCGTCTTTATAAATTCCATGATTCATTTTTAATGGAAATGTAGTAAAAAAGCATTTAGTTGTTATTTTCCATTAGTTCTCAAAGAGTAAATTGCTTTTATTTGATAGAAAAAATTGTTAAACCTCTTAAAAGCAAAATGATAGAAATCTAGAACGATTCCTGAACTAAAACAGAAAAAACTCTAGGACTTCCTCCCAAGCCCTTTAAATCACATTAGAAATTTAATTTCTGTAAGCTTCATTTTTATGCTTTTAAGAATAATAGAATATTGGGCTATATTATTTTTAAGTCCTCTGTACATTCTAAAATTTCATAATTTAAATGAATACATTTAAATATTTAAAAAACACAAGACAAATAATTTCTAAAAATGAAAATAGCTGCAATTATCTCCACAGTATTTTTCTGAAGTGATTCAACGCAAGCTTTGGTGGAATTGCTAAGTAACTGAATTTGCAAAAGTGGGCGATAATTGAGTCATTACGCTCAACCCTTATTAATTATTAATGACTTCTCTTTGACTTTGAATCAGAAGGGTTTTCCACCAGAGAGGTTCTGACTGGGCTGGTCTGAATGATGAATCATCTCCCTCACGGAGGTGGTCTTTCCCAGCTCCAAGGTACTCACAGACACTACCAGGAAATTTAGCTGTGGTTGCCAGTGTTGTACTTGGCTTTTAACTTTAAAAAAAAGAAAAGAAAAGAAAGGAACTCTCAATATTGATATCACCATCACCATGCTGTAGCCTGCAGGAGCAAAAGATTTTCTTTGAGGAAAAAAGAGCTTAACATTAAAAAACAATGCACTCTGCCCAGGCTCCAGTCATCTGAATGCACTCAGCATTTGTGTGGCTTTAAATCTGGCTGCACACACATGCCAGGGCCGAGGATCAGAAATGCATCTGGGTCGCAGAAGCCGGCCCTGTAGTCTCTTCCACCCCCTTTTGTTGGCTGTTTTTGTAACATATGTTAGGCACCAAGGAGACAAACAAGGATAAAATGGTATTGTCCTTTCCCATATGATTCTTTGCCAGAGAGACAAATCCCAACCAAAGCATCTGATTTCAGTGTTCTGACTACTGAGAAACCCCACTTTCTTGTTCTCTGTCCATCACCATTCTTCTCAGCAAATATTTTTCCACCAAGTACAAAGCAATGTAGGCTAATAAAATACAGGGTTCTTTCTCCCTACTCCATTTCCAATTCTTGGTCACTAATAATGTGTTAGTGACATAATACTTCATAGAAATGCCATTTGATATAAAGGCTACCTATTCACAGTATTTTGAAGTCTTGAACTAAAGAAAATACAGATAGTCCTTTGTCTATGAGTTCTATTCTATGAATTAATCAAAAAGTCTGTTGTTTGCATCTCATAATACATTTCTAATGGAAATAACTTTAAAAATAACAATAGAACTCCATTAGAAGAGAGGGAAAGAGACCTAAATTATCATACAACAAGTAATATTACATATCCTTTTCTTGCCAATGTTTCTGTAACCCTCAGGTGGGTTAATGGTGGGTCTAATAAGGAGATGGTGGCACCTGCCCCACGGACACATACAGCATTGTTATGTGGCCACAGTGCCATCATTTCTACTTCAGGAGGGTACAGGCTCCATCAAGGATGGAGTGGCTGCTGCGGCTCTGCACACTGGCAGAGCACTTGTAAGTGGGCGTTTTAATGTCAGAGATTGCCAAATAATGATTAAGCCCTGCTATATAGAATTGTAATCTAGAAGTATGTTTGGGATTTTAGGGATCTATTTGAACTGTGCATTATTGTATATTATTAAAGTTTCTTTCACTTAAAATTTTATCTTAACATCTTCAGCTATTCAGAAAAATAGAATTAATAATGGAATGAATTTATGTATCTCCATCCCTTCCATTCAAAAATCATTATGGTTTTGAATAATTTGCATGAGCTATCTTTTATTTTATTTTTTATTGCAAAATATTTTTAGCAAAACCTCAATCCCCATGTCCTGTATACTTTGGTTACAGAACTATAAAAGGTTATATATCTTGCATAATGATGCATTATAACTCCCAATCAAACAGTGCTTTTATCATCATATAATACTGTTTATAATCAATTTCCCATATTGCCTATAAAATGTCTCTTATGTTTACTGTGTTCAAATCAGTATTCAAGCAAGATTCCTCACAATATTGGTTGCTATCTATTTGAAATACCTTTTCATCTTAAGCAGTCCCCTCTGACTTTTTTCTCCCATATCACTGACTTGTTACCAAATTCATGTCAATGTCATGAATTAATGTCAATGTCACCAAATTTATGTATCACATCAATATCACAGTCCCTTAAGCATCATTTACATTATTTTTAGAACTTAGATATCCTCTAAATGGAACTTAGCAAGAGGGGCGAGTAGTTTTGTAAAATATCATAACATTGTATTATTTTTTGTCATTGGTAGACTCTAATAAACCCATTTAAATAGTGATTAAGGAAAGTAAAATATTCTGTTATCTGCTGTAGCCCATGGAAGAAAGAATAATGTAGTTGATACTTAAAAGGTTCCAACATTGCCCAATATTAATTAATATAACTACTGTCTTTTTTACACATGGCTTGCTATTCCTGTTTATTACACCTACCTGGTTCCTATACTCCTTACAATTTACAGACTCTAGAACAGTGGGTTCTTACTGATAAATGTTGCAAGAGAATACCAGATTGTGAAGGGACTTTAATTATAAAAAAAGATCCATTTACATACTTGATGGTTGATTTGTGCCTCTAGGATACACTGGTAGATGGTATATCTACAGGTAAGAGATGAGTTAGGATTCTATTTGAATGAGCAGGATCACCCTAATAGATAAACAGCTACAATAGTAGGTTGTTGCTACAGGGCTGATTATTGGGTGAAACCAACCCCCAAAATAAATATATTACTGTATTTTCTCTCCCCTGTTCATGTTCTGCTGACATAAATCATCAAAGACAACCCTAGCTAGTTTGGCTCAGTGGATAGAGCATTATCCTGTGGACTGAAGGGTCCTGGGTTTGATTTAGGTCAAGGGCACATGCTGAGGTTGCTGACTCAATCTCCAGAGGGAGGCTTTCAGGAGGCAGCAGAATAATGATTCCCTCTCATCTTTGATGTTTCTATCTCTCTCCCTCTCCCTTCCTCTCTGAAAAATTAATAAAAAATATTATAAATAAATAATCAAAGACATAGTTGAAAGTAAAAAACAAAATGGGAGAATTATGCATTGGCAATAGAAACATTTTACAGTACCATTTAAAATTCTCAGAACATTATTATGTAGATACTGTTATTATTTCTATTTTAAAGGTGACAAAATGGAGTTATAAAAACCTTGTTATTGTCTCAAGAACAGAGTGATAAATGAAGAATCCAGGAACCAAATTGAGGCATTCTAGCTCTTAAGCTAATAGTAGACTCTCAGAATAGATTTATGAGCTTATTTCTGTCTTCATGTGAGCACCAAGTGATAGAAAAACTTCCAATTCTGATGCCAATCCTGAAACTTTTAATATATGTTAACTCATGAGGCGTTTTAATGTGAGTACTTATATGTTACATGTGTATTTAATAATAACCATGTGTATAAATAAAGACTCCTTTTGCTTTAAACAGGTCATTGATAACCTTGGTCCTTTAGAACTGATCCTTAACACACCTAGCCATCACAGGGTACATCATGGTAAGGAAATCAATCTCTTCTTTCTGTCCTTTTTCATTTATTTAAACTTATATTAGTTTTCATCATCTAATCTAATAAAAGAGTAATATGCAAATTAACCATCACTCTGAGACACCTAAGCCACGCCCACCAGCCAAGCCACGCCCACCAGCCAATCAGAGCAGCTATATGCAAATTAACCCAGCCAAGATGACGGCTGGCAGCCATGGAGCTAGAGCAAACAGGAGGCTTCAATGCCTGACTAGGCTTCCACTCAAGGCAACAAAGTTTCAATTATAGAAGATAAGTAAACCCCAGAAACCTGATTCCAGCCAGCCTCGCTGGGACGTTGGGTCAATGGGAGCTGTGGGCAGCCTGAAAATGGCTCTCAACCCCTCACTCAGGCTGACCAGGCACCCCAGTATGGACCTGAACCCTGAAGGGACTGTGGGCAGCCTGAAAACGGCCCTCAGCCCCTCACCCAGGCTGGCCACACCCCCATGGGGTGAGTGTCCCCAATGGGGGGTTTGGCTAGCCTGCAGACAGCCATCAGCCCCTCACCCAGGCTGGCCAGGCACACCAACAGGTAGACATCCCCAAAGGGGTCCCAGACTGTGAGAGGACACAGGCCGGGGTGAGGAACCCCCCACCCCCCGAGTGCACAAATTTTGTGCACCAGGCCCCTAATTTCATCATAATTACCCAATAGTCAGCACACACTCCTTTACCTAATGTTGAGAGTCATTCCTATCTAGAGCCAGAGATTGCCTGGTTTTGAAAACTGTTGGGACTTGAGAAAAGCCTAATAAGAAATACTTTACTTTTCTGCTTTAATTCTGTTAACAAACCTTGCCTGCACTGCATTTACCTGACAAAGAGAAAGACCCATGTAGCTAGTGCCTAAAGTTTAAAGAGTCCAACTTAAGAAATATTAGAAATGTTTGCATTATATACCCAAGGACCTGGATAAAAATGTGCATATCAGCAATACATGTAACAGGAGAAAAAGAGACCCAATTGCCATGTCTATCAGCAGTAGAACCAGACAAACTGCAGACAATTCATGTAATGGGAAACTGTATCCCCTTGACAGCACTATTATGTCACACAATGGCATGAATGAATCTTGCAAACATTATGTTGCGATAGAGAAGCTGGTAATAAAAGAAGAAATACAGTTGTTCTGTTTTATAAGTTTCCAGCAGTCAGACAACACAGGAGCACCGTAGATCTGCCTTCCTGAGTGGGCAGGTCCCTTTTCCCATGGCAGGGGGCAGAGTGGGTGTCCAAGCTCCCCCAGAAAGAGGAGAGGACAAGGTCATGCTACACATGTTCAGTTGCCTCCTGTAAAGTCAGCAGCCATCCCCCTACCACAAGGGCGTCATTAGTGAGGGGTGCAGAGGCCAAGGGTGTTAACACTCTTGGGATTCCTCCATATAAAAAGAACCATAAGGAGTGGAGAAGAGCAAGGCCACTTTGAAAAAGAAATAATTTAGAGTTTCCCTTGTTTGATTTCAGAGTGCCTTTATATCAACTTCAGCACTATTAACATGTTAATATTAATTTTAAAAACATCAGCTTGTTCTTTGGGGCCAAGGGGGCTGTCCTGTGTATTACAGCGTTTTGGTCTCTACATACTAGATGCCAGTAATATCCCTCAGAGTTGTGACTACCAACGTCTTCAGACATTGCCACATGTCCCCTAAAGGGCAAAGTGCTCCCCCATCCAACTGAGAGCCACTGTTTACACCGTGTATGGCCACAGGTTGTGTATCTGTGTACCAGCCCCACTCTACTTATGTACCAGTGGGAGATTTTTCCTGATATTTTCACTTTCAAATGTGTATTTGCATGTGGGGAAGGTGTGTAAAGAAATTGAGAACACCAGAAGACAATGGGTTTGTTGAAGTAGTGGTTTGGTGGGTTAATATTCTTTATCCTATTGACAACCATTGGATAGTGTCTTTTATTATTATTAAATAAATTATGGCCCAGCTATTTAAATTATAATTTGAATATTTTAGAGCAAAAAATATCATAAATGTTATGAGTAATAAAAAATTGAGGTTAATTTGATTTTAACGATGTATTTATAATTCTAAAAAATAGTAATGTCTCACTCTAGGTAGGAAATTTTCTTTCTGGAAAAAATGCAGAGAAAATGAGTGAACATAATGCCCTTAAATTTTTAACAAAATACAAATTACAAATATTATCTATCTTATTTTCTAGTGCTATTTTTTCTGGACCATTTAATTTTTAATTATTATTTTTCATAGTCCTAAAATGGATTTATTTATAACGATCCAAGACTAGGGACCCGGTGCAGGGGTCCTCAGCCCAGCTTGCCTCTTCTCACATATTGGGAGCTCTCAGGGGGTGTCCTACTGACGATTTAGGCCTGCTCCTTGATCCCCTTGGGGAGCAGGCCCAAGCCAAAGTGTGGCCTCTCTTTGTGGGAGGCGACCAAGCTAATCATGGGAAGCCACCAGCCCCATCACCCTGCTACTGAAACCACTGCCAGCCACCGCAGTCACCAAGGTGTTTTCATCAACACGGACTCCAGTCCCTTCACCATGAAAAAATGACAACTTTCTTTAGGCATTTTCAAGATGTGTCTTTCATAGGATATGACATTTATTTCTTTTTTTTTTTTATCCTCACATGAGGATATGTTTCCATTGATTTTTAGAGAATGTGGAGAAGGGAAAAACAGAGAGAAACATCAAAGTGAGAGGAACACTTTGGTTGCCTCCTGCATATGCCCTGACCTGGGCCTTAGCCTGGGAGGAGCCTGCCACCTAGGTACATGTCCTTGGTCAGAATTGAACTCAGACCCTGCAGTCAGCAGGCTGAGGCATTATGCACTGAGCCAAACAGGCTAGGGCAGGATATGACATTTTTTATTCCTTCAGCAGTGGACCTTCATTTTTTTTCTCCAAGAGTGAGGTGGAAAAACCCTAGATCACCTATTTGGATTCTTATTACCCAAGTTACTAAGAATATTACCAGTGGCATACAGGGAGCTTAGCCAATGAGCAGTAAGAAAAGGTGTTTCCTCTGTAGTTCACTCTGATCACCAGCTCCACCCCTGCCCAGGCCTGTAACCTCTGGCCAAGGCTGCAGCCCTGAGCAGGGGGCCCCCAGACTCCTGCTTTGCTGGCTCCACCGGTGCCCACACCCCTGTGATCTCAGGCTCTGTGGAGCCCAGGCCCCTGTGATCTCCGGCCTTGCCCCTGCCCAGGTCTGAGGCCTCTGGCGAAAGCCTCTGGCCTGGGCAGGGGACCCCCAGCCTCCTCTGATCGCCTGTTCTGCTCCTCGGGTCCCCTGCCTCCCCTGCCACCTGCCTGGCTAACAGGCCTGACCACTTCAGTGGTGGGGCTGAGCGGGACTGGTCGCCTCCATCTTGTGGCTATGGGCGCCCCAATCTTGTGGCCATAGGGGTGGCCATCTTTGTCATAGAGTGACACCTAATTTGCATATTAGTCTTTTATTAGATAGGATTTTTGCCCTCACCGGTTTGGCTCAGTGGATAGAGCATCGGCCTGCAGACTGAAAGGTCCCATGTTCAATTTCGGTCAAGAGCATGTACCTTGGTTCAGGCACATCCCCAGTAGGAGGTGTGCAGGAGGCAGCTGATCAATATTTCTCTCTCATTGATGTTTCTCTCTATCTCCCTTCCTCTCTGTAAAAAATCAATAAAATATATTTAACAAAAGATTGTTTTAAAACCTGGGACATCATGAACACTAATTTTTTTTTTCCAATCTGGGATAATTCTTAATAGTTTTAAGGAAATCTTTATTCTTTTTAATAAAATTGAAAAATAAAATGAAAACTCATTTTACTAGCAAATAAAAGCTAGTGTTGTTAGTGGAAAATCATTCCTAGGAAAATCATTCTGTTACATAAATCTTAATTTTGTGAATGGGTTCAAGATGAGATATTTCGAGAATTGTAACTTTAGTTTTTTAAAAATATTTTTAATATTTTTCTCACAGGCAGAAATCGTTATTGCATAGACAAAAATTATGCCGGCACACTTATTATATGGGATAGAATTTTTGGTAAGTAAAATGTACAAGAATTTTCAAATTTTAATTAGCTCCTTAACTCTCAGAAAGTCAGAGATCATACCCTTAATGTTTGTTTTCCAGGGACATTTGAGCCAGAGGATAAAAAAGTTGTGTACGGTTTGACACATCCCATTAATACATTTGATCCTCTCAAGGTGCAGGTAATGTACAGTTTTATTCTTTCTGAATTGATCATATTCTATCATTAAAAGGATGATAAGCAATACACTGTTTAAAGGTAATAGTGGATTACATTATCCTGGTAAAATTTTTTAGTTGTGAAAGAATTTGAAAATAACCCTGGCATTTAAACAAAAACTTAAATCAAATTGGGCAAAATACATTAGAAAGAAATTAATACAGTTTTTAAACATGTCTACTACCTAGGATTTAATCATGGCTCTTTAACAAACATATGCTTTCTCAGAATAGACCTGAAATATATTCATGCATTCAGAACGGATGATAGTAACATGTATAATTAAGGCTGATCCCACAGTAAGAAAAATATTTGCTTCAGGTCTGCATGAGTCTGGTTAGTAATTCAGTGTGAGGCTTTGCCCACTCTTCCTGGATCTGTCTGCCAGGAACTATTATGGATTGATTAGGACTGCATGTTCCCTCACCTGCGAAGACTTGTTTTCTGTCCTACATGTAGTATTGATTGTTCACTGGTCTCAATGGTTGGCACTAGAGAAATTAGGAATGTCTGTGAAGCTCTGATATATCAGCCGCAGACCACTTCAGACACTCCTGGGGTTAGGGACTAGTAAATTAAAAAAGATAAGAATGCTTGAAACCCTAAAGAGGTCAGTCAATGACAGTGCTGTCCCAGGGACATCCAGGAAGAAAATTACAGGCTCATGTTGAGTCTGCTTTTTAAACCTACCTTTTCACATTTTTAAGAAAATGAAAATAAAAATAAATTGATATTTATTGAGCTGTTACTATTTGCAGGGCATTGCTAGCAGCTCAGCATAAATATTTGATGTAAGCATTACTAAAACATTTTGAGGTAGTGATTCTTTTCAGCTCCAATTATTGGTGGATGAAACTGAGGTTCTCAGGATTTAAATGATTCACCCAACTACACACAGCTTGTTAAGGGTGAACTTAGTCAAATGGGTTCCCTGCCAAGCCCAAAACTTGCTTAACTCAGTTTAAATTTTACACCCTCCTGCCTCTTTACAGGAAAGGCCATTGTGAATTACCTTCCTATTTCAAGTGAAAGACATTTTTATCTCATACTTCAAAGGAAAAAATTGACTAATTTTTCTCCAGAGCATCTCTCTCTCAATGTCTCTTGGTTTCTTGGTCTTCTCCCCCTCCCCCCTCTTTCTCTCTGGCATTATTAAGAACGTGTGTCTCAGGAGAATACTAAAGAAGCATTTTAGGGTACTTTCTTAATAATAAACTTTATAGAATCAAAACCAGTTTAGAAAGAATACATTGAGAGTTGCTTCTTCACTTGTGTAGTCTTGTCTCTGCTGTGAGGAGATTAACAAGGAATTGGACAACTTGGTTTCTGTCACATGTGACAGAGCCTTTCCAACTTAAAGGGCATGTGCATAGTGGGAGAATCTGATGAAAGTGCAGATTCTGCTCAGCAGGGCTGGGTCTGTCCAAGACTGTTTCTGACAAGCCCCCAGGCTGTGTCTGTGCTGCTGGTTCCCGGCTGAACGTTTACATAGAAAGGCTTTGGAAACGTGCACTCTTGCTGAGGTAGAGCAGCTCCTGTGGGGGGTGAATAAAGATATTGAAAACTACAACATGAGCTGCACTAAAAGTTGGATGCTTAGGATTTGGAGAGAGATACTATTCAGATAATCATAAGGATTTATGAGCTGCTGCTGAATTTGTGTCAGTTTCAGATTTCCAGGCATCTAACCCTCACATAAACATTTTCTTTACTGTAGTGTCACATCAGTGTCCATGGTTTAGTCTTCTACAAGCTCACTCACATGGTCAGAAATGTCAAATCAGCAAGATGTGATAATGAGGAGTTCCAGAACCTAAACAAGCATATACCTACTTTCACTTATATTCCTTTGTGTTGAGCGCAGTCTCTCACCTTGACCTCAGAAGCGTAAAAAAAAAACTTGGGATTTTTTTCTTTATTATTTGGTATAAACTATTCACTTTGCTCTCCTTTGGGTTCCAAGAGTTTCAGAGCATTAGGTAGCAAATAAGTGAGAAAGTACTCCTGATTTTAAAACATTACCATACACTTCTCATGGTTTGTCTCTAGTATGATAGCAATAAAATTGCAGTCAGGTTTCAAAACACAACAGGTATATATTAATGTATAATTTCTAAATGCATTAACTTTCTAAATTGTTATTATTATTATTGCAAAGCTCTAGGATAAGTTTCCATCTAACATTTTCTTTTTCCTCAAAATTTGCTTCACTAAATCCTGAATGGTTCCTTAATTAAGATTCCTTATTTAATATTTTAAGCAATTTTTAATACCATTTTTAACCCTAGAAGTTTGAATTCTTTGATACACAGTGAAAATACAAGCAAGACCACAAATTTATATGGAGCCAAAGCTTCTTTCTACGTGAATTTATTACTACACTTATAATACAACTCATCTCTAGAGTCGATAGTTGATATTTAACCTCTGGATTATTTTTAATCCTATGATGGATTATGACAAGTGTGGCATTTATAGCTAATTATCCTAATAGCTAATATTTATTGGGTACTTATCATGTATGGACTTACTTTTAACATCTGTACATGTCAAATATATGCTATTTGAAGAATGGGGATTCCTGTTAAAACCCTCTAGGCAAACTTTTGACTCAGTCATCAAACTTTTCTTATTACAGAACATAGCCTATTTTGTACTCAGAGGTCTGCTATCAGAAATAGCTTTCAACATTTTTCCTTAATATGACATGTTTGTCAATAACTCAATAGAGTAAATAATTATTTTTAAATAAGTGACATATATGCAATATTTATATCTTTCCATGTTCAAGGTAATATCCATTTAGCAAGACGTTAGAAAAGATGTCATGTGACATGGATATTGAGTACTCAGGATTCTAGTTAATTCCACTGGAAGCAAAGCCTCTGAACTCACTTTTTCTACTTTGCTGAGTTTCTAAATAATTGACCTATTTTTTAATTTCCAAGTGATAATTCTGAATATTGATAAGGATACTTTTAAAGGTATGCATAATACATAAAAAATTATAATTTTTAATGCAGTTGCATATTAACTAACATTAATCAAATTATATGTAACATTTAAATATGTAAAGCACATTAAATTAAATACATGATTTATTATATGTAATCTTTTTAAGAGATTTTTTTTTTAAGCTATTTTTTATTCTTATAGTTCCACCATTTAATTTACATGTGGACTACATTCTGGACCACACCTGGATTCTTCAATAAGTTCTCTGTCATATTTAAAGGACCAGGATGGGGACCAGGTAAACCAAGACTTGGACTGAGTGAAGAAATCCCTGAGGTAAGTAGAGTTCCTGGGTTTGATGATGGTGATGATTAGTCTCTGATAATGAGGTCTACAGCCAGCCTGTGTATATGCTGACTTCATGCATAAGATGTTCTCTTAAACAGATGAAGCCTGGTGGTGTATAACTTAATGAGTGGACACCACCTAGGGGCCAGTAAGAGGGGTGACTTCGCCCAGGCAGACACTGCCTCTTCCCAGGGAGCATTGTTTAGGGGACAGAGCACCAGAGGCGATTTTGAGACCCACCCAAATCCATAGCCAGGAGACATTGTGTAGTTCAGAAACTCATGCAACTCAGTCATAGAATCCTAAACCACTGGAGATGGAGGGATCCATAAAGATGAGTTAGTCTAGCCTTTATTTTGTTCATGAAAACCTGAGGTCTCCAGAATGGAAGGTCTAAAGTCACACCAAGATGTAGTTACTGGATTAGACTACACCATTATTAATTCTGTAGTAGAATAGAAGCGTTAAATACAGAAATCTCATTTTAAAACAAAAAAATAAGCAAGGCCTAGAGATTTAAAACACTGGAAACCAAATGAAATATTCAGTTTTATTCTGGTATTCCTCTTATAGATATGGAAAAGGAATTTCTTTCCAGTTATCCAGGACTTATATTGTTGTTACTTATGAAAATAACTGCCCTTAATAGCAATGTAGAAACAACAGAAATAGAAAACTATTGATTTCAAAGATAACTATGAGTACAAAATTTAGCCAGTATTTCAAGGAAATAAAATAATATATTTCATTAGGGTGTTATTCTTATTTTCAAAAATATCCTGACATAAGTAAAGTTGTTTTCTCATCTAGTTGTGAAAGATGCTGTGTTGAAATTTCTCAGATCTTTTTGGTTATGTTCAGTCAGTTAGATAACAAGAGCTAACTTGATATAAGTGAAAATATTTTGCTTACTTCAGCTCCAAAAAGTTAACTATGGTCTGTTTGTTATTGTTTTTTAAGTAGATAACCTAAAGTTAATATTTTTAAGTCATGTTGTTTCTTAAATCTGAATTAAAAAATAGAATCATAATGTTTCTTGGAAACTCTGTGCTTTGAGAAAGTTGTTTCTAATAGGACAACATTTCCCTTTGAGGCATAATTATTTCCATTACCCAAAGTCACTTTCCATTTTCCCTTTTGCTATACTTTCATGTACATATAATCATAGACATACTTTTCTATTTACATTTTCATATTTCATATTTTCATGTTCATTTCGGTTATGTTTATCACCAGTACATATTGCCAAATCAATTCTTACTTTGTGCTACATAAGGCAGACTAAATCAGAATCAGAATGCTGAAATGAAAAACAAGTGTCCTAACTTTTATATTTTTTTCTATCTCATGAAATGAATGTTAGCGTCATTTCTTTTGTGAGAGGGGGAATAGCAAAACCTTCGATTTCTCTTTGCACATCTTCTCTTCATGGTCTGAATTTCAATGGGAGGAATAAGCCAGGCAGCGATATCAGTGAAAGGCTTCTTCCTTGTCTTCCCAGGTTACTGGTAAAGAAGTTCCCTACTCATCATCAGCGCCTTACCTACTGAGGATCTATACAGTTGTACAGTTTGCTGTGATGCTAGTCTTTTATGAAGAGACCTTTGCAAATAAAGCTGTAAGTGCTGTCCATTTTAAATAGTGTGAAAAATTATGTCATTTTTCTTGATAAAATATCTCACATTAAAACAGGTAAATTAATTCTTCTAGACTATTGAATGTAAATTAATTATATCCCAAGTACTTCAGTATAGAATTTCCATCAAATGGTATACTGTTGATCTCAATGATAAAGAATAAATAATTTGCCACCAATAAATTCCTCAACCATTACCAAAAAAAAGTATTTTGGAAGTTAGAATGAAATGTTTGGTAAAATACTTTATATTAATGTTAATCTACTTACCTTCAATGAGAGCATACCCTGACACTTTGACATTAGAAAGTTTTCAGTGTAAGTTGAATTCATTTGTCTTCTTTCTAAACATTCAGAATATTCAGGATAATCAGAGCACAGGACCGGCGTTTAGAACCTGGATTCTAAATCAGGCATTACCACCTGGGGAGGTTTTTTATTTGTTTGCGTATGTATGTGTATGTGTTTGCCACATAAAAATACTCTTACTGCCTACAGTTTTTAGAAAACAAAAATAGCATAATGTATGTAAAAATGCACAATACATTGTAAAAATATAAAAAGATAAAACAGGTATTTTTAAATATGTTTTGTTTTCTACATTTATTTATATTATTTTCTTCCTGAAAGGATTTATATTAGTTCAAAGAGGCATATAAATTATAGTAAGGTATCTAATTCGGAAGTAGGTGAACTTAAACATAGAATCACAGAAGAGTAAAAAAATCAGTGTCTTTGACTTTGTTACCAGGAAAACATATATCTCATGAAATAGCCTCACTAAATCGGGGAATTTCGACAGCTCACATGAGTCAAATAATGCCATCAGGAACCTTCTCATTCTTTCTTACAGCTCTGTTTTTCTTAAAATGCAGATTTTCCTCCAGGTTTTCAGCCTTTGTGGTAGCAAGGTGGCTGTCAGGTCTCTCTAGCTTTCAGTACTGCCTCACAGAAAATGCCAGAAGTGGAAGTTTTACAGTGCAGTCCAATGTGAAGGGGTGGTTCTACAGGGTATCACTGACCCAAGCAGTGAGGTCAAGTGTGGGTCATTGTCCAGTCAGTCTATGAATGGGGAGACAGGGTAAGCTCCACAGGATCCTCATTGACTGAGAGGAAGGATAGGATGGTTTGGATGAAAAATTGAGGTGATAATAAATAGAAAAAGAGAAATAGATTGGATTTGGCAGAAATGAATATTAGATCTCCATAAGTCATTCTCACACAAAAATATGTGATTTGAACTTGTTTTCAAAAAATATTCTTTAAACACTTATCAAAATGCATATATATAAACTTTCCTGCAGGATACCATATATGTCATGAGACTATAATGGTAGGAAATATACTGGCTTACATACACATATGCCATACAACTAATGAAATCCAATTCCACATTGTAGGGTTCGTTTGCCTTTAGCTTCGACAAGAGACAAAATTTGAGCCCAAGAATGTATTTCAGGAGCAAAACTTTCTTAGATGCAGCATGAACTATATCACTCTCAGCAATGCACCTGTAGATACTGAATTACCCTAATGTTTAGAATTATTGGTGGCTTAACCTAATCATCTCTTCAAGCATTATGTAATTAACCCATCACTGATTACTTCGTTATCTTAATTTGTTCATCTAATTTATGACTAAAATATATATGCGATGTAGAGTTTAGGTAGTTGAATAAAACCAGAAGAAAAGCAAAATCATTGCATCTAAATAGAGGATAGGGAAAAGTAGGTCTATAATTGTGAGTACATGACACATAGTTCTTTCTTGTATTATTATGTATTACTTTAGTTATAGTATTATTTTAGTTATAGTATTATTATTTAGTTATAGTATTATAGGTTGTTATTATTAACCTACTTTGCCCACCCCTGTATCTAATGCTTGGTATCCCGACCAATGTTGAATACAGCTTGCATTACTGAATTATTTAAGTAGTACTAAATAAAATCACAGAATAAATTGTAGTAATTTATAGAAACAAAAATGGGAACTTAACCATTTAGATTTTGAAGTAGAGACCCTTAATATTAAGTTCATCAAGAGATTTGAATATCTAAGCAAGTGTGAGTGCTTCCTGCATAAAAATGTAGCCAGACACTGTTTATATTAAAATATGTAATGTATAGCCTGGTTTCCACAGGATTTTTCAACTGCAGTAAAAACTCTATGAGAAATGCATGTCAATACATTGACAAAGAGAAATACCAAATGTCAAAATCCTTTTCAAACTGAAATTAGAGTTGGAGACAGCGTCATTCGTGACACAAATAACTTTTGAAAGGTGTATTTTCTTGTTTCCCACACGTGGTTTTCTTTGCTAAAAGCATGCTGTGCAAGTAGGAAAAAAGATTGCTTATTTGCAAAATTCTATAATGCCTTTCTAGTCTTAGGGATGTTTAAAAGCATACAAAGATGTTAAAATCCAACAGCAATATTTTTTTCCAGATTCGCTGTAGCCAATAATCACAGAGAAAAGTTGTGGCTGACTTGTAATTGGGGATCCTGCTGCGGTCCCACAGCCTTTTCTGTTTATGCATATACCAGAGTAGATAAATACTCACTTGTCTTATGTGTGTGAATTTTGTATAAATAACTTTGGGAGTCAAAGAAGCAATTTGATGGCCACCACAAGGGTGTAGAAGGCACAGACCTTTCTTTCTGAAACATGCAATGCATACATTTGAATATATAATGTTTGGTTTAGTGATATGACCCACAGGCTTTTATGTTGATTTTGGTATGGTAATGCTTGAAAAATCAATTCCTTAGCTGCCAGGGTCCACTTCATGGGGTGATATCATGAATACGCATTTGAAATCAAAATGTATTTCCAAAGTAAAATTGTAAAGGCAATGCTATCCTTTGAATAACAGACACACTCAAAACTGTTTGAATATTTAACAGAGTCTTAGAATGTGTAGCTATGTCATTAAAGATACGTTTTTTAAGATTTATTGATTTTTCGAGGGGATTTATTGATTTTTCGAAACATCGATATGAGAGCAAAACATTGATCACTGCCTCCTGCACATGTCTACTGTGGCTTGAGCCCACAACCTGGGCCTGGGCCCTGACAGGGAATCAAACTGGCAACCTTTTGGTGCATGGGATGACTCCTAAACAACTGAGCCACATGAGCAAGAATGCAGATATGTTTTTATACCGATTATTTGATGATATATTTCAAATTAATGAGGCATCTGAGAATATCCTATGTAAATCTGGAAACAGATTTTTATAGTTCTAAATTCCCTTGTATTCTGTAAAGCATTATGGGCACTGATATTTTGCAACTAATGTTTTCATGTTGACTTATTTTAACAAGATCCTTTGAAAAAGTAATGTGTTTAGTTTTACTCTTATAACAGAGAGTATCATTTGTACAAATTCAATTAAGCTTAGGTTCTGTGTGAAACCACTCAAATCAATATCCTCCGTATATCGTTTTCTTCCAGTGCAGCCCATTGGGATTTAGTTTAATTTCCTAAAGTTTTTAGGTGGTAACTGAAATAACGTGAAAAAAATGAAATGTGAGCCAAAATGAGCATCAATTATAACGTAAAGCCACAAAATGAATGTAATAAATGTGTAGTAAAGAAAGAATATTAGCAAAAGTTGTCTTATTAATATGCATATACTCATATACTCCAGGAACTTAGAAAGTGATCATTGTGAGTTCCAGTGAAAACTATAATTTTCTACTATATTGAAAATATAATAAAGTAGGAATGTACACATTAAAATGTCACATACATCAAATATTATATCGATTATGAAATTAAATATATCTTTATCCAATTAGTACTGTCCCCAAATATAGCCAGGTAGCAACTTTAAAAGTTATCATACAATAGCCCTGGGTGGTGTGGCTCACTTGGTTGCGTATTGTCCCATGCACTGAGAGGTTGCTGGTTTGATTCCAGAATCCAGCAGATGTTTCTCTCTCTTTCTTTCCTTTCTCTTTAAAATCAATTAAAAAATATTAAAAACAAAACAGAGCAAAACTGGCCATAAAGGAGTAGGGCTTATTTATACCATGGTGAGGAACTGGGTTGTTGGATGTGCACAGTAATTACAACTGGTGGCTTTTGCTTATTGTTTACAAATTTGAACAGGTGCAACTTTGTTATAGGTATGTATATTAGGTAGTAATGAGTTGGAATTACCTGTAGTTGTTTCAGTAAAAAGAGAAAGTGTTTGTGTAATAGTTGATCACTATTTTAGCCAACCTGTTACATTATATTCTGGTGTTCTCATAGAGGTGATGCAAACACTATCCGTCAATAGGAAATTATCTAGGGGCTGTGTATCCAACTCCTTGCTTTTACTGATCCACTTTCAGTCTAGAGCCATCTTTATCTGACCATAAGCATTAGCTACATAACTACAATCCAGATCTCTGCCCCTGCTCCCTGTAAGTTTCTTGCTCATATGTATTCTACCATTGTCACACTTTGCTCCAGGAGGTGTCAGAGGGGCTAATTTGAATTTCATGGCAGCGTTTATTTCGGGGTGATGATGGAAAAGTTACTAAATTTGTGTCCCAGTTTGGTTTTGTTTTTTTCAGATATGAAGCAGATATAATGAAAAATGTTGTTGAAACTATAAAAAGAATTAGAGTATATGAAACACATAGCATAGAAGCTATAAAATAGTAGGTCTTCCATAAACACTATTATTAGTTTTGACATGTAAACAAAATTCATAGCCCTGTCTGGATAGCTCAGCTCAGTGGGTTAGAGTCTCATCCCAATAAATTAAACTAGGTTGTGGGTTTGAACCCCAGTCAAGGCACATACAAGAATGCATAAGTAAGTGGAACAACAAATCTATGTTTCTCTATCTATCTATCTATCTATCTATCTATCTATCTCCCCTTCCTCTCTAACATCAATAAATAAAAATTAAGAATAAATAAGAAATAAAGTAAAAATGTTAAAGAATGTATAACTTATTTATAATTATGGCAAAATTGTTATAATTCCAAATATAATACTTTTGACATTATGTGAACATATACATTTCATATATATAGATTTGTGTGTGTGTGAAATCGTCTTCATGTATGTGTTTGCTCTCACAAACACATTCTCTTTTACATATTTTTGTATTCAAGACAATTTTAAAACAAAAAAGAATTGGTCTTATTAAAAATAGTTATTGGAATGTGGTATTTATTCACAAAAATCTAAGTCACTTCTCTATACATGAGGGCATAGGTACTTCAAAGAATTATAAAAGTCAAACTTTAAAGGAGAATTTTTAGAAAAAAACAATACTAAGTAAAGTATCATTATGAAATTGTCTAATTCATTCTTCAAGCAACCAAGGAGATAAATGACATTAGGGAAACCAAATGTCTTCTTTTTGAAAATGTCAACCTCTTTGAAAAATGTCAGTGGCAAATGGTGTAATGAAATCTGTTTTTCATGTCAGCTTTCAATTCTAATGCACCTTTTGGTAACTCTCCTAAAAAACCTGTTGGTCTGTGTGTTTGTATGACAGGCACTGACTCAGCTCACTCTCCTTCTGAGGGTCTGCTTCTTTATTCTGACCTTGACCTCCATCGGATTTCTTCTGGATCAAAGGCAAGATGTGAAATTCTTTTTATGTAATTTTATAACGTAGTTTTAAAAATACATGTTAAACTTTGTTATTCACCAAACATTTGTTATTGAAGAAATAAAGTTGAAACTGAAACAGGAACTTTAGGGGAATATAGACAGCCTTAGGACATTTTTAGAATTGGGGTCCATGGGAAAACACAGGGCTATAGACTGGGAGAAGACACATTTCCATAACACAAGGAAGCCTGGTGCAGCCACATTTCCATAAGGCAAGGGAACTGGAAGTAGCTAAGAAAGGTTTATATTTACAAAATAAAGAAGGAGGAAGAAAGCCCAGAAGGAATAGTATGACAATGAGGGAGGAGGGCCTTAGGAGTTACTATAGTAACCAGTCTAAGGGAATAGTGACCAATCAGAGGGGATATCAAGGCACCAGCATCTGCAGCCTTTATAAGCCACAGGGAAAAGGAACTCAGTGGGACCCTTTCCCTCTCCCCACCTGGGAGTCCATTCTGTGGGACTCTCTCCCTCTCCCCACCTGGGAGTCTGCACTTGTTGTTCAATAAATTTCCACATTTGCTATACCATCTTCTGTCCATAGATTCATTCTTCGATTCCAGTGGACAAAGATTCTAGGTTCTAGTCTAAAAATTTTGTTTCAAAATTATAGTTTCACCCATGTATTTTCAATGACACAAGTAGTAGTTTATCAGATTATATGTCGAGTGCATTTTAAATCTAAGCCTTTTAAATGAAAATTGGGATTTTCAAGTTTATTAAAGAAAATATATATAAATATAATAATTAATTTGGCAAAACATAGACCATAATTCTGAATACTTAAAAAATATAGAACACATTTAAGTATTTTTCCTTTGCTATTTGAATAGTTCTTAATATATGTCTGAATGTGTATGTATTCAAAGTTTATATCCTTTACCCTTATACAGGATATTTTATTTAAGGACCTGTTTTAAATACTACCCAGGCCATAAAATACATTCACTTGAACAATTTTAAATTGCTTTTTTGGCATGAGGTATATAAAAAAATACTTTTTTGTTATTGCCTGGTATTTATCAATCATTAATATTAATACTAATACCAACATTTAGGTGATTAATATGTATGGTGGTTATTAATACTTACAATACTCTGATAATATTGATATAAAGCACATTTTATAAATTAAGAAAGTCAAACAGACAGTAAAATATTGAGCAGAACCCAAAGCCAAGCCATGTGGTCCAGAATTCAGAAATTATAAAAATTTACTTGGTGAAAAATTGCAAAAAAGGTCTGTCATTCTTGAAATCTTATCTTTGTTATGGTATTATTGTTTTCCAAATAGACAATCAATAATCATTAATTTTAGGTTCTGGAATAGCACAAGACTCTGGAGTTTCATCAGGATTCAGTTCCAAATGAACTTCCGGTTAATGAAACTGTTTATAATATGCATTCCATAGAAACATTTGGTAGAGAACGATGTAGCTGGCACATTTCACAGGTCCATATGTAAACAATGTGTAGAATTTTAAACGTGTTTCCTTCAATACTTTAAAAATGGTGTTTATTTTACCATTCATTTTGTTTGGCTCTCTACCCTACTTTTCTACACGAAAAGTCAAGTACATACTGAGCCATAAAACAGGAAAATGGAAAAATGTGTCTCAAGTCTACCTGAAATACCCAGATCCACAGAAACTGAATCATATACTAAACATCACCATTCTATCATTTGAATGTACTTAATAGAATTGACAATCAGCCAATAGCAATTGTATAGTTTCACTTTTTTTATGAAGATTGGTTTTATCTCTCTGGATACAGATACTAGACAAAATAAGAAAGCTGTCTATAATAATATTCAATTCTTCTTGTATATAATCACTTAAAAATTGAAACTGCCTCAGGCTTTATTCAGGAGCTCATACTGAGATACATTCTGAGAAATTTGTCATTGTGCAATTTTGTATTTGTGCCAACATCATAGAATGTACTTATGCAAACTTGGATGGTTTATTCTATTGCTGTAACTAGATGTGCTATTTTTTTATACGACTGGCAGCAATAGTAGGTTTGTTTACACCAGCATCATCTCAAACATGTGAGTAATTAATGGTAGTATAAGCCTAACAAAAAGACAGTTGGCTTTCTTTTTTGTATCATAAGTGTTTGACATAAGCTTTGATTGCTGAAGCATCCACTTTAAAGAGACATCCACTTCAAGTCAGGCTCTCTGGAGTAATCGCTGGTCAGCCACATTCTACCAGATAAAGAGCCATGCGGCCTCTCCCATGAGGCTCCTTTATTTCAGAGATCCTGGTTGATTTGAAAAACTGACCATTGGACTACTTATTTTTTCTCTTCCCACACTTTAAATTCACTTAAAAAGAGTGAGCCCATGAAACCCTAAACCCCACCTTGAACTCCAATAAAAGCAGAAGAACCCCAGGTCACTCCCTCCCTCCCTCTCCTGTTCCCTCCCCTTCTCCTCTCCCTCTCCCTCTCCCTTTCTTTCCCTCCGTTTCTTCTTCCCTCCCTTTCTCTGTGTCTATCGCTTTCTCTCTGCCCAAAACCTCCTCGTTGTGCCTTATACACTCCAGGACCTGCATGTAAGTCAAAGGTTCCTAATGGTAATTGTTGAAGGGTGTTTTGTGATATAGTAATAATCACTAGGGTCCATTCTGTTGCAACACTGGTTTAGAAAGGGGAGATGTACCTCAGAAGCTCACCAGGGACAGGTGAGTGCCCCCAGGCATTTCTAGCCTATAGCGCTATTTTTGATAAAGTAAGACTAGCATAAAACAGTAATGCATTGCACTACAACCTTATAAGTGCTAAGACTCACTAGGCAATAAGAATTTTTTGGCTCCTTTATAATTTTTTTAAGCTTTAGAGGATGTTTATTAAGACTGGGGACAATGAAATACTAAAGGGTCAGGGAAATGAGCCTAGGCTGGTGTGCTTTGGCTCAATAAGAAGTCAGAGAAAAGAGGGTCTTAGGGGCAGGTTCGGGGGTTGAATGAACTGCCACTGACCATTGCTGCCCCAGTTGCAAGCCTCACGGGGTCCCTTAGAACTTAGGAGATGCATGCCTGTGGGGAAAGAAAGAGGTGGGAAGAGCATGCTTGCTCATGGGAAGGAGAGGATACTCTGGACCTTCTTTTTTTTTTTTTTTTTTTGAGTTTTTTAAGGCTGGACAATTAGGAGATGTGTTAGAGGAGGATCTCAATAAAATATTCATCAACTTTAGGCTGATGTATCAAAATGAGATTTATACTCTTAACTTCACCTGTCCTTGGGTATGGTTGGTGACTGGCACTAAAGATTTCTGCTATCTGTCTCCCGGAGTAGGGTGATTTCAGCTATATATCCTCTGGTTGGGGAGGAAAAGTGCAAACCATTTACCCTTAAGTGTTCCTGGCTTTATGGGACCACCATCCTACATGATGACTGAAATATCATTACTGTATACATCACTGTATAAGCAATAGCATCAAGTATATCAAATAGCAAGTAAATACAAGCCTAAAAAATGAGTATGAAATCTCTTTATAAACATTGTTAAGCTATTGGAATATTATGAAAAATAAATAAAGAGCTAAATAAATGGAGAGATAATTATATTCATAGATTGGAACGCTCAATATTGTAAAGATTACAATACCAAATTGATTTACTTTTTTTCCATCTTGTTTTTTTTTAATTTAATTTATCGGGGTGACATTGGTTAATAGGATCATTTAGGTTTCAAGTGTACATTTCTATAATACAAGATTTGTATATTACTCCATGTGTCAACCACCCAAAGTAAAACTGTCTTCTGTCACCACATGTTACATTTTCAATACAACCTGAATTAAAATTGTGAAAGGTTTCTTCCTAGAATTTGACAAGGTCTTTCTAAAATACATGTAGATAGTCCAATAATAGGCAACACAGTCTTAAGGTTAAAAAACAACAACAACAACAACAAAGATAGGAGTTGCATAACTCCCTATCAAGATTTATTATAAAGCCACAGTAATTAGAGATGTTTATTAGCACAAAAGTTAAAACAGAAAACCTAGAAAGAGATCTCTGCTTATAAATAGACTTGATTTGTGATAAAGGTGTCCCTGCAGAACTGTGGGAAAAGGCTGGCTTTTCAATAAATGGTCTTGGGAAAATTGTATTTCCACATAGGAATAAGAAACATAACTTAACAAATATTTCACAGCATAAAAATTACTTCTGGGGTCAGGAGAAAAGTGAGAGGAAAGCCAATACAGACTCCAGCAGATAGCATAGTAATGAACATCTATAACTTTGGGATATGTAAAAATAGTAAATGGTACACAAAAAGACCTAATTATGATGCATTAGATAGAATTGCTTAATTAGATTATACTAATATTAAGAAAGTCAGTTTTTCAAAAATTATCATTAAGACAGTAAAAAGTAAAACCAAGTAGGAGATGCTATTGGCAGATTTTTTTTAAGTAGCAAAGACTTTACATCCCAAACAAATAAAATTAAAAGGATTAATAATACCAACTGTTAAAATGCTCACACACTGAAGAGAGAGGTTTATTTTGCGATATTTAATTTGAAAAACTGAGAATTTTTCTAACATAATTTTAACATATATCTAAATCCAGTAATTCTGTTATGCCCAGATTTCAAAATCCCCAAAGACCACCAGGGAGCCAAGCCTAGTCCAATGCAAAAGCAAAGAGCCTTTATTCGAGCTAGCTCGAACTCAGTCTCCCACACTCACCGACACTGCGGTGAGAGGGAGAGAAAGAGTTTCAACAGAGCAAAGGTTTTATAGGGGGTCTAGAGGCAGTTGGGGGGGTGATGTTTGTGGCCCCTGCTGATGGGTCAGGTTAGGGCCAGGGTTTGGTTATGCAGGTGGCCGGAGGCGGTTAGCTCTCCTCCGCATTCCTGCAGCCCAACTCAGAAGTGAGTTAGGCAGGGTTGGGCAACTGGCGGTCTTTCTCGGAAAGGGATCATGTAGGATACATAGTTACACAAGATGGAGGATACAGAACAAAGGAGCAATTAACAAAGGAACAGTTTGGAGTCCATCTTGCACTGCCCTTTAATTCCCCCTTGTCTTGAAACCTATGGGCCCAATCATGGGACTGGCTGTAGTTCTACCTCGCCAGAAGAGTCCTGGGCTCTCTATTTTGCCTGGTTGAATTAAGCCGGGAGTGATGAAGACATGTTGGGATCCCGTCGACCTTGACCGCTGTGGGGATGGTTCTTTCCAGATAGGAGTCAGTCCTTGGGTGGCAAATTTCTTTATCTAAACAGAGTCACCAGGTTGGAAGGGACAGACTGGATCAGAAGTTGGTTCAGGCAGAGCATAGAGCATCTCAGACGTGCTCCTGGACTGCTTTCTGGGTGGACTGTAAAGCGCTTGTTATGTATTAAAAATACACCTAAATGCATGGAAGGGAATGTGCAGACAGCATTGTTTACAATAAACATGTATTGTCAACACTAAATGTTGTTCACAAGGTGAATGGTTACATGGATTTTGTATACCCACACAAAGGAATACTATGCAGGAGTGAAGATTGAACCCCTATTTGCAGCATCATAGGTCTGTCTCACACAGAATAAATACTGAGTGCAAGATACCAGATACAAAAATGTGTATACAGTATAATCCCCTTTATGAAATGTAGGAAAGATATAAAATTATAGACTAGTTTTTAGCAATTTATGCTAAAGTGATAAAACATTTATTTTAAAAAGAGCAAGAAAGGCTATGATTACCACAAAAGTCAGGGGATTCTTGCTGAGAGAGAGGGTGGGTGAAAACATTGAGGAGGTAAGAGGTCTCATTGGGTGCTGATATTGGGTGATGGTTACATGGTTGCTTATTTCTCGAAAATCACCCAGCTGCATATTTCTGTTTTTTATACTTCTCTATATGTATGTTTCATTTTACAATATAAAAGTTTAAAAGGTAAAGATATATTAAAAACTTAACAAAAGTATGTGTTTTTAAAAGAGGAATCACCTTTTTTTAAATTTAAAATTGCCCGTATATCATTAAAAATTATCATAATGAGTTACGACATTACAAGGGAAAAGCTTTCTTAATATTTTTTTCACAAAAAAACTAATCACATTACTTAAATGCAAACAAATTATAAACTATTATCCTGTTTCTATTGTTTAAAAATGCATTCTCTTTTTTGGACTACAGTGTTGTTATATTCAATTTACAGAAACAATGGGTCATAAATACTAGACAATAGAAGAAAGTCTTAAAATATATGTTAGGTTTTTTTCTTTTTTTATATATCTCTATATTCTAAAATAAATATAGTTGCATTTTAATGACATTGATTCTCTAATATTTTAGTTAGAAAATTCACCTTCATAACAATACTATTTGTCTTTTACAAAAATACTAAAATTTCCAACAAATGATAAATAAATATCATATCAAACTATTTTAAACTGATAAAGTATCTGTTTATTACCACCATTATGAGGCAGTAGATAAATGTTTATTTGCATGTGACATTTAACACTGTTCCAAATACATAAATATTTGTATTTCATATATTATATATATCATATATACAGAAAATATTCATCATCATTAACAAAGATCTATAATGTTACCTATTAAATTAGGTATAATTACACAAATTTCACATTTCCAATATTTCAGAACTCAACTGTTCTTTATTTTAGAGTACTTAACTAAATCAGTCCTCCCATCAAGTCACTTTTTAATGAATGAAGTATAAATAAAGGTAAAGGCATTGAGTGAGGGAAGTGTCATTTACTTTAAACCTTAGAAATTTAGTTGTTTACTATTTTATTCATTAGTTTAGAGTAGGCTTCACCCTGATTCATCAGTGCTCAAACTAAGCAATACATTGGTAAAGAACAGATTTTCTTTAAAAGATGCATTTTACTGCCCAGGCAGTGTGGCTTCGTTGGTTGAGCACTGTCTCGTGCAGCAGGACGTCGCTGGTTTGATTCTGGGGTTAGGGCACATGTCCGGGGTTGTGGGCTTCATCCCCACCAGGCGGCATTAAGGAGGCAGCTGACCCATGGATTCTCTCTCCTCATTCATGTTTCTATCTCCCTCTCCCTTCCTCTCTCTGCAATCGATAAACAATTTTTTGAAAAGATGCATTCTATTTCTTCCTTTAATGCTTGTTTTCAAACAGCTTCAGAGGCATATGCTCCTCAGATACATGAAAGTGCAGCATATTTCTTTAAATTTAAAAGAAATGTATATCACCGTATTAATTATAGCATGTAAACATGTGAGGTGCATACTCAAAGCTAATGCATGTTCATGACACTCATTTCAGACCTAAGGCAGCTGTGGTGGAAGCTTCTCGTTGCTTGGTGTTTCTAATGCTGTGTCGATTTGGCCATTTGAAGCCTTTCATCTCTTCCTTGTCATTTGCTTTTGAGGTAAGACATTTGCTTTCGGTGCCTATAGCAGGATTATACATCTATGGCTTATTTCATTCATTTATTCAACAATTTTTTTGTCTATTTAGTGACTCATATTTGTGGGAAATTTTTACCTGTTCATCTACTTACCAAAACTTATTGTGTCACTTTGAGCTAGTTAATAGTGTTAAGCCTCAGTTTTCTGGTCTCTAATTTGGGATTGACATGGCTAATCTCACACAATTGTTGGACAAGTTACATTGCATGATGCTTATAAAGAAATTGGGCCACATAGTTGGTTCTCGACAAATAGTAGAAGCTATTTATTAAAAGTTCTTGGCAAAGACTTTGCCATTTGAGGTTTTTCTTTTTAGGGTGAAAATGAAAATTGTTGCATATTTTGTCAATTACCTATAATTCTACAGAATTATGATTATATAATTTAGGCTAAGTACCAGGTGAAAATAAGCTATTTGGGGTTATTTATTTGAGGCCCCTCTTTTAAAAATTATTGTCCATTTCCTGTGATTCTTCTAAAAATAAATACCTTCTATGAGCAAAAAAATACTTGGTAAACAAATTAAAGCAATATTAGAATATATTGCTGTTTTTTTTGTTGTTTTATAAAATGAGGAGACTAGTTTTACACAGTAGATTGTAAATTATCGCATTAAATTTCCTATAGTTTATTGGCCCCAGGGGATTTTTCTACTGTGAACGTGTACCCTAGAAAATATTAATCCATGCTAGTTTTCTATATATCATGTTTTTTATTAATATGGTTAAAAATTAAGAGACATAAATACATTTTTATTCTTGCAAATTCATCCCTTATACCTTAGGTCCTTATTTTTTTAAATATATTTTATTGATTTTTTACAGAGAGGAAGGGAGAGGGATAGAGAGTGAGAAACATCGATTAGCTGCCTCCTGCACACTCCCCACTGGGTATGTGCCCACAACCAAGGTACATGCCCTTGACCAGAATTGAACCCGGGACCCGAGTTTGCAGGCCGATGCTCTATCCACTGAGCCAAACCGGTCAGGGCATTAGGCCCTTATTTTAAAAGTCCTCATGTGGACATCCACCAAGGGCTTTGCCGAATACTTCAGGTTCAAAAGGTTTCCACCATCAAGCACTTTTCCCCCAATTTTAATATTATGTGTATTATGAGGAACACACATTCTATATATTTCTAATTAGTTTATATTAACATTATCAACACAGGTGTTTTAAGCAGCATTTTACATTAAAATTGAGTTTCTTAAGAAGCATTTTAAATGCATATTTTAGTTTAGTTTACTTTTTCTTGCCTTTTTTTGCTTGCTTTACTTTTCTTGTTTGAAAGCAGAAAGTGATTCCTTGCCAAGAGTAGATTAACCAGAAGACCAAACATGTTGAATTGAGTTCACCATTGCAAACTTCGAATTTTGAGTGAGTTGGAAAAAGGATCCAATCTCTATTAATTATATTGTTTGGGTAAAAATAGAAAGTCAGGAATGTTAGCAGTCTAGTTTTCTGCATGGCCCATTTCTGCCCACTGAACCAGCTTCCATCCTGTTGACTCACATCCCCTCCATTTCTCATGGCTGTCCTTTTCCCCTGACTTATTTGTGGGTGTAATCGACCAGTGGCAGCCTGGTGAATTACGAGCAGCGGCTTAAGGTAAACATCATTTACTCATAAGAAATTATTTCCACATCACCTAGTTTTTCTGCTTGGCATTCAAAAAGGAGAGGCCCTGCCCCCTTTTCTAATCACCTGTCCTACATTTGAAATAACAAAGAGCCTCCTCCAGCCTGTGTGCCACGCGCTGTGCTGTGATTTATGGCCTGAGCATCCGACACTCTCGGTGAACTAACAAGATGGCCTGCTGCGTTTGAAATATATCCCCCAAATGAAAGCAGAGCGGCTTTGTGATATAAAGCCTTGTCAGCACTCGAGGAATTAAACACATACAAGATCTAAGTTTTTAGCTTTTCCTTTTCTGAGTTGCCTTTACGAATAGCTCAAGTGGGTTACGATCCGTGGGACAGTGTTTCATATATTAGAGGAGGACTCTAAGGGGAATCCTGACCCTGAGTAAAAGGTACAGGGATATTTGGCAGGACGTCAACGTGGTTTCCACTAGTACATGACAGGGACTCATTATGGGCTTGGTTTTGCCTGTAAGCTGGTTTCACTACCATCAACTACGAGGCCAGGATGCCTGGTTCCAGATGCTCTCGCCAATTGACCGTAAAATTGCTCTGCATTTCTGGCCAAGCCCTGAGATTTTAAAAGCTACCCTCCCCCTTCCCTCAACACCCTAACCCCCAATTCCCTCTAAAAAGCTGCTCATTATTCTTCCTGTGCCCCCTGATCTCAGCAAAAGAAATACCTCTGGAATCAATTAGAAATGTCTGCCCTTGATGAGGTTTGCACGTGAGTTTGGAGTTGTGAGGCTTTGATAGTGGCAGCCAACAGCTGCAGTTTCAGGTGGTAAAACCTAGGAAGGAATTTTCCAAGGTTTATTTACCACCATAAAAAATTTAAAAATAGGCAAGACAACTAGGGAAACTGTCTTACATGCCTTTGAAAGTGAGCTCAAATTTGGATTATGTATTTGTTTTACTCACAGTGAGCAAATGAGATCTCTGTTTGGGGGAGTCTTTCCATTGCTTTAATAGATTGTGTCAAATGGTTAGAAATACTGGAAATGGGAGTCTCCTTTCCAAAGGTTAATGGTAAAAGAGAATCTGTTATTTCTTCTGTCATATTAACTGCTTGACAAGTAAAGATAGTCAAGGTTAATGGAACCTGTCTTCTGAAAAATAACGTGAATACTGTGTAATACATTGGCCTACTCTCTTTCTCTCTATCTGTATGTTTAAGATATTAAATGAAAATTTACAACAGTTTTTCTTTACAAATCTAGTTATTTGGAAACTTTTATTAATGCTTATCTATATAATAAAAGTCTATGCAAGCATTACAGCAGAACGAACAAAATGACCGGTCACTATGATGCGCACTGACCACCAGGAGGCAGATGCTCAGTGCAGGAGCTGCCTCTTGGTGGTCAGTGCACCCTCACAGGGGGAGCGCTGCTCAGCCAGAAGCTGGACTCATGGCTGGCAAGCACAGCGGTGATAGCGGGAGCTTCTCCCGTCTTCGCAGCAGCACTAAGGAGCAGTGAGCCAAGCTGTAAAGAGCAGCAAGCAGGTGGGTGGTAATGAGCAAGGGATTCGAGAGGGTGCAGGGTGGGCTGAGAGACTCCCCTTCCCCAGTGCATGAATTTCATGCACTGGGCCTCTTGTTTAATATAATGCTACTAGGGGCCCAGTGCACAAAACTCGTGCACTGGAGGGAGGGGCTGATAGCACATGGCCTGGCGGGTCCCCCACCGCTGACCAGACACACACGGCGTGAAGCGCCCGGCCCCGAGGGCAGATGCTTCGTGCCGGGCAGCCGATGAATGCACACGGCCTTGCCTGGGGGGTGCCCCGCACACGGCTGGGTGGCAGTGGATATGGCTGGGGTGAGGGGACTGGGCACCGCCATCTTGTGGCTATGGGCATAGCCATCTTTGTCTCGGAGTGATGATTAATTTGCATATTACTCTTTTATTAGATAGGATAAACCTTTTTATGTTTATGTGTCCAATTAACAGCATTAGCAATTGTAGCATGAAAATGACATAATTTTCCTAAAGCCAATTTGAAAAGTATAATAAGAACCCAGGTATCCAAATTATCACTTGGCACTTCAAGCACATGCCCTTTCCTTTCCTCAAATATATGTTATGCTTCTTAGAAGTCTGCTTTTGTTTCTACTGCTGGCTAAAAAAAGAGACAATTTCAAACATACATTTTTATCACTAAAACTTTCACTCATGACTTCAAGAATGCTATCAAACTCCCCCACCCCCAGAGAATCACTATTACAGAATTTTAGTTTCCAGAACTACCTCTTCTTCTATAATTAAATAAATTTTGAAGCACCTGCTATTGCTCCCCCCAAAGTATTACAGTTTTTACTTTTATAATGGTGGAGAGGTATTTTGTGTTTGGAAGTATCTCTGTATTTAAAGGTGACAGAGATAAGTTTAAATTTGCATTTTTATGTGAATTCTTTGTACATGTATAGACATTTTCCCATTAATCATCTTGGTTTCTAGATTGAAGTTTATTAATGAGTGAACTGCATGAATAAATAACCATTATTAGTGTACATAAAATATAGTCCAATTTTATTATATTCATGGAATAACTTTAGGCTGAAAAATTCAGTTACTTCGAATACCTAATGTTCCCAGGCATGCCATAATGTGAAAAAGATTAAAAAGTCATATTTTATCTAATGATTTCATACTATCAACAAAAACTAATAAGATATAACAACTTTTAATTACCATCTTTCAGAAATCATGCATTTATCCTTCATAAACTCTGCATGTCACTGGTGAACCAAACTTTCTTTAGAGTAAATCAAACGTACAAAAGCCATGTGCAGCCTTTAATAACATTCTGGAAGTTACTTTGTTGTGACCAAATTGTTACAGAAAGGAAAAGCAAGCTAATTTGTTCATTTCTTTTCTCTGGGGTGAAATGTGCCAGCTTTTGCTAGGCAAATGTTCAGATGGAAGAGCAAAATTGACTGTTTGGTATTGAACCCATTGACAGTTGAAACCTTCTCTCCAGGGAGGAAGTGGAGATCTACTCTCTGACTCTCAAATATTAGGCATCCTGTTAGGTCCCAAGTGAGACTGCCAGCTCACTAATCTCCATTTGGACATGTAATCTCAGAGAAAAGCATGCACCTGGTGGAAAGTTGCTGCCTGACACACTCACTTGCCACTCCTAAGTTTGCTGTTTAACTGGTGTCATCCTCTCTGCATGCCTATATAGTAGGTCTAGAGGAATTGGCTGCTACAGATTAAAAGCTAATATAAAATTTTCTACACAGTTTATGTTGTCATTTATACTATTTCTACCAAGGGTTTCGATCTCATTTACAGCACAAGAAGGTAATACCTCTCTTAAATTTTGTTTGTTTATGACAATGTCTGACACTGACTTGGCCTAGCTTTATATAAGTATTTAAATTACTTGTGACGAGATGGAGAAAAAATTGGATTCAGATTCCAGACATATGCTGTTATGAATTAACAATGTGAGGAAAGTCACTTAGTTCTGTTTCACCATCTGTAAAGTCAAGGGAATGAAGTAGATTTCTAAAGTTACTTCAGTGTTTAAGATTTCATACTGGCTGAGTGATTTTAAAAAAACAAACAAACAAAAAAAACACCACACAGATTAAATAGTTGCTATTGATTTATATTCATATAATTAATTCACTAAGAAGAATGAGATTCCAAGAAATCTTTAAAAAATGAAGAGATGAACCTATGAGATGTTTTAGTACATCATACATGAGGTCATAAAAGACAGGACTAATACAATTATGATCCTCATTGTGCTCTGTGAGAATCTGACTGCACCTCCATATAATCACCATTATGCTCTTTTCAACCTACAAAGTCACTCCAAACGAATGAATCATTGAAGTAGATTTTTTTTTTAAAAAATTGCTTGCTATAAAACCATCTTCTAGACAAGGTTTCTTACTGGAAAGGATGGAGCTTGGAGGGATTCCCGGCCAGTGGAAATGGAGTCAGGTCATTGGAGTGGAGCCTGGAACAAATTTGTGATCAGGAGAGCATTGGGTATTGGAATATTAAAGCCAGGATCTTTGAAGTAAGTGACAGCAGGTCTTTATGAAGGCTCTCTGAGAATCCATGTGCTAAAAACCAGTAATAGCTCTGCACAGAGAATGTTAGCAATATTCAGCAAGATTAAGTTATTGTCAGTGGGTCTAGCATAAAAGTAACCAGAGGCATATAATTCTTACCCTTTATTCTCACTAAGTGTTAATTATAAATCCCTGAGGGGGTCACTCACACAAAGAAATCTCAGTGTAAGACATATTTAATGGCTTACAATAAACATGTGGACATGTTTAATCAAAATACATGAGGCAGATAATTTAGAGAAACTTTAAAGGTTGCTCTTCTGTTTTTGTTATTGATGCTGTGTGAAAATCACAATGCAAAAAAATTATTTTTCTCAGTGTGCTAAATACTCTTAGGGACTGTGGAAGGCTATGAATAGTTTTGTATGAGATTTCTACTTACTTTAAATTCATCCCTATGACAGATAAAATTGTGGGTTTATTTCAACCTGCAGTGGTAGTATTCATTCAGGCTTATTTCATTATTTCAGAGGAAAATCTTCAGGTGAAAAGGAGGAGATACTTTATTCATATTTAACTCCAGTAATAATGGCCCTAAAATGTATATTCTATACTAGTATTATAAGGGAGCAAATAGAAAGGAATCTAGGTAAAGCTATAGCAAAATAGCATATCTTGGAAAAATACCTGTTTTCAAAAAAACTGTATAATATACTTAGTTTTATTTAGGAGTTTGATATTATTTCTACTCTCTTCATTCATCCTTCTGGGTAGTTTCATCCATTATTTAGTGTACTTGTACTTAGTTCTGAACAGCATCATTTTAAGCATGTATTTGACCTTAGGAGTAATAATATAGATATGTGTTGATGAGATTCTCCCAAGAGAGAGGTACTAATGATTGAATTCAGGCATCCTTTGGATGGAGTTGGGTCATTGGAATGTGGGCCTTTGGAGAAGAATTAGACTTTGAAATGCTCTACTGTTCTCTTTGGATTTCATACAAGTCACAAGGGATTTAAAGGGTGAGGCAGAAGTAGATTTACAGTTATGAGTACATGAAACACAGAATTTATTCTTCTATTGTTATTTATTAATTATTGTATTGTTTTCCACATGAACAACTATAAATCTGGTTTGACCCACCCTTTGTTTACTCCTACTTCTGATAAAATATATATTATATAATAGAATACATATTATATAATCACACTAATTATCCTATTTAATAAAGACAGAATATGCAAATTGACCATCACTTTGTGACAAAGATGGCAACACCCACAGCCAATAAGGAGGGAATATGCAAATTGATGTGATAAAGATGGTGACTGGGCCCGGACACTTGCATCGTTGCCATGGTGACAACACAGGTGTTCTGCCCCACCCTGGCCGCTCCACTCTGGGCAGTGCGCTAAGATGGAAGGAGGTTCCGGGCAGATCAAAGGTGGTGCCAGCAGCCAGGGGAAGGAAAGCCTATTCTTGCATGAATCTTTGTGCATCAGACCTCTAGCTTTGTTATAAAACATAATAGGAACATTATGAATGTCAAAGGTATTCTGGAAAGCAAATGTGACAAAGAGTAAGAGTTAATTAACCACAGGAAAAGTCTTTGAGAGCAAGAACTATGAGTGAAAAATCTTTTGCAAGAATGCAGGCAAAAGAAGTTATAAGGGATTACTTTTGACATAAGGATAGGTCTAATATCCCAGTAATAGTCTCCCTTTTGTATCAAGATGGGAGGATAACAGACTTTGTTTTACTTCAGAGCCTGCCAGTGAGCAGGGTCTATACTGAAAACTCAGGGCTCATAAGCTAAATTCAACCCCTAGTTGTATTGACCTGCCCAGAGCTATTTGTTTTTCATTTAAAATTTGATAGTTACCAACAAGTTTAAATCAGGAGACTTGGAGAACCTGGATTAATGTTTTTTCTTGAATTATTAAATAATCTGGCCACCCTGAGCCTACAGTCACTCAAGACATCAATGATGGAGGCAACAAACAGTTTTGAGTCCATGAATGGTCATCTTTGCAGGGTTTTTACTTTTTCAGGAAATAGGTATCAAGCAGGAGAGGCAAACAGATAGCATGTGAGTTCCTGTAACTTTGTGTCATGGAATAAAAACTCGATTTCCTATTACAAGTTAAAGGACTTGTGAAGGTCAAGCAAAGTACAAGTTTAACTTTGAGATGAAAATACATGTTGTTCTCAGCTTTCATCATTTGAGCTATTTTAGAATGGGGAGAACCCTATTCATCCTTTTCCACCTTATAGATGTGCCCTACGTCTAAAAGGTAAAGTGACTTGTCCGGAGTTATATGGTTAATGAGGAGCCAGGACATGGATCGTGATCTTTTAGTATTTGTAATAATATGTAGTTATGTGTGCATAAAATTTGTCAGGAAGTAGACAGACAGACAGACATACATACATACATACATACATACATACATAGTGACCCTGGAGTCCTCTGGGGAGAAGAATTGCATGGCAGGAGGACAATTGTAGAAGATAACTTTTCACAGAATCTTTTCAAGTTTGATTCATGTGAATGTGCTACCTGTTTTTTAAATAACCTACACTGACACTTCAAAGAGTAATTTTCCCATGAGTGTATAAGAAGTAAATATAATACATAAAAGCATGTTAATTTAAATATAGAAAATAGTTACTTGAAAATGCGCTTTTAATTTAAACAATTGGATCTAATTTTTAAAAAATACTAAGGTGCAGTTCAATTCAGACAACTTTGTTTTTTTGCTTATAATCAACATTAAAATAACTATTTTTTCCCCAAAGCCATATGTTGCATATGCTCAACTCATTTTTCAGATTTTAACCCTTACATCATTTTTTTAATTAGCAACTTGGCTAAAGTCTAATTATTGAATTTTTACAAGTATAACTTTTTAAGTAGCTTCTGTTTTACATTTAGATCTGTGATTTTTTAAAAAATGCTGAGGCTTGAAGTGTAAAGAAGGGTTACAATAAAATATCCCTCTTATTATTTAGGAGTTATGTAGGAAAGAGTACTTAAAGTAAATTATTCCCATAACTGTCAAATAAAACTGCCTGATGAAGGAAGATTAACAAATGTCATGTTTTACCATTGAATCCTAAGCCCAGAACACTTGAAACACTTTGTAATGTTTAAATGTTGGAAATAGGTGTTATGAGGAAATGAATATACAAAGCCCGAGTTATTTACTAACTGAAGTCCTGAGATCTAGACCAAATAATGCCTTACCTCTTTCCCAATGGAATTTGAGTGATTACATCTGTCATGGCAAAGTGGTTTGGTTTATCTTAATGTGGAGTCCATGTAATGCTTATATTACATTGTTTACATTGCTGATTGAAAGCTAATATATAGTATATGCAGTTTGAGATGCCTGTTTCTAGTTTGAAAAATATGGTTTTTATATGGCAAAGAATTCTGTCAGTGGGCTTTGAACTTCACCTGAATTTAACACACCTATTTTTTTTTACTACATCTTCTAAGAAACAGTATTTTTTTTTCTATTAAAAACAAAATCTATTTAAAGGGCCCTGTCTTTGCTTTATAAGAAAATGTTCAACTATATTGAGTAATAATTTTATTATAAAACATTGATGTTTCATTCACCTTACTTGGATTTAATAGGCCAATCAATCACTCATATACTCAACAAATATTTAAAATTACCTACTTTGTGGTGGAGATGTTAATAGTGGTTAGGAACAGGGACTCTGGACTCACAAATCTTGGGTTGGGTTCTAACTTTGATATTTACCAGCTGTGTGAATAAGTTTGTAAGTTTGTAAGCTTTCTGAGGATAATAATATAGTTGTTACAAGAATTAAATGAAACATTGTATATAAAGTGCTTAGGGTACTTTCTGCTGCATCATAAATGTTTAACAATTGCTAACTGTTTTGGATGATGAAAACAACAACAAAATTATCAGTACTAAGTACTGAGATAGATATTGGGGGAGAATGACAAATGAAATATTATCCCAGTCTTTAAGAACTAGGAGGAGATAAGCAAATCAGCTAGTAATTCCAGTGGGGTTTGAGACATGCCACATTAAGATTAAGCACATCGAGAAAACATAGAAGAAGAAAAAATAATGCAGCAATGTTTGATAAGATTACCTGAGGTGACTATCTGTCTTAAGCATGAATGGGCATTTACCAACTGAAGGATCGTAAGAAAATGCATTTCAAGCAAACCAAATAGTTTGGGCCAAAGCTAGTAGGTAAGAAAATTCCTGCCATGTTGGAAAATTGACAATAGTTCTCCATGGCTGGAGTGTTATTGAGAGTGGAAGAACATCAGGGATCATATTAGAAAAATGAACACCAGCAAGAGCAGAGAAAGATGTGTAGAGAGTACATGTCAGAAGTTCGGACTTTGTCCTCAGGATGTTATCACTGATGCCATGAGAGTGTTTTTAAGCGTAGGAGCCATTTTATTAGATTCTCAATTTAGTGTAATCACTGGCGTGGTTTTGTAAGGAAGAAGGTGGGGAACTGATGAAAGACAAACACGTTAAGGATCTATTTTATTTATATTTTATTGATTGATTTTTGAGAGAGAGAGAAACAGAGATTTCTTGATCCACTTATTCATGCATTCATTGGTTGATTCTTGTATGTGCCTGGACCAGGGATTGAACCCATAACTTTTTAAAAAAAATTTATTGATTTTTTTACAGAGACAAAGGGAGAGGGATAGAGAGTTAGAAACATCGATGAGAGAGAAACATCGATCAGCTGCCTCCTGCACACCCCCTACTGGGGATGTGCCCGCAACCAAGGTACATGCCCTTGACCAGATTCGAACCTGGGACCCTTGAGTCCACAGGCCGATGCTCTATCCACTGAGCCAAAAACAGTTAGGGTTGAACCCATAACTTTTAAAATGTGTTTAGGACAGGTTACCAGAAGGACACATTTTGTTCACTATTCTAGTGCAAAGTAATAAATGCTTCTCTCTCCTCCCCTTTTTTATGATTCATAGTCATTTTTGAAAGACACGAACTAAAATCAAATATAAGTTTTGCAAGGATTTTGAGGTTCATATCATAGCCAAAGGAAAGTGGAAACTATGAAGCTCATGCCATTTTCAACCATATGTACATAAAAATAAAACAGGAGTGAAGTAAAGCAAGGAGGGTAAGGAATTATACATGCGACTCAGAACTTTGTCACTTTTGTAATTTGTCCTTTGAATAAAATTTCTCCCTGGATGGTAATATGTCCTGAAAGACCAAGATACCACAAATACCATAAAATAGACCTGGACCTACTAAAGATTATTTGATCTTTTTTGCTGACCCCTTTCATGCAAAAATTCTAAAGCAAAGATTTGGATTTGTCTGGTTTACAATGTGTAAAACTTAAAAGTAAGCTGGAGTTAGGATAGTAAATCAATTAAATATTTGATACAGTATATAGTTACTATAATTTGATATTTAATCCTTAAATTAAGTTGAAATAAGAGTGAATGAACAAGTAGAGTCTTCAAGCTCTCATTAATAAAGAGGCACTTTTCTATTGGATTATTAAGATAAAAAGACTGATATATTCTATCATAAAAAGTACATAGTTATTAATAAATAGAATTGATCATTTTACAGTGGAGAGTTAGAAGATACACTATTCCACTAATATATAATTTCAAGGGATGTCCTTAGAACTTACCCATTTCATTTACTCCTCACAGCACTTTTTATTGCATGATATTATCCCCACTTTTCAGATGAGGAAATTGAGGCACAGAGAAGTAATTAACTTTTTCAAGATCATTTGATTGTGGGTTACAATCTTGATTTCTGTCTGAACTTTTCTACTGTTCCTTACTCCCACAAAAAGAATAAAAACAATGAATGTTGATCAGAATATTAACACATGTGACAATTCCTTTCTAAATGCATACCTGAATAAAATCAGTGATTTTTTTAGAAGTCTGATCAGGACAGCATGCCTAATCCTCTTGATTTCCTCAAAATATTCCCTTTCTGGGCTATTTATTGATTAAACTGCCTAAGACATAAGGCCTGTCTAATGGCAGAGGTACGTGAAGATGGGGGATGGGGAAAGTTTATCAGTGAAGTCATTAACACGGGATTGTAAAGGTGATTGTGCTTTCTTCAGTAGAAATGGATCTGGAAGACATTTATGGATTCACGTTAATTTAACTTGGGAGCAACAGCCTTGACCTTTCCTCTTTCACTCTTCCCTCTGGTTCCCACCCTAGTGCACTCTTGCAAGTTTTATTCTTGTCTTCCTAGGGACTTCTTTTCATCCACTGAAACCAGCTCTTCTCCTGAACCTAAGGTCTTATAGTGCCCAGTGGGTTCCTTCTTCTTACTTTCACTCTGTCATCTCTACTCAATCTGGGCAATTTACCCAGTTTCATGGATTTAAATGCTTTCTGTATGCTATTGACATAAAATCATATGTACCCCTTCCTGGCTTATCCACTCAATTTCAGACTTGTATAGTTAATTGCCTACTCTGTATCTATAAGTGGAAATGTAACTTTGGAAAGAACAGGAGTTGTCTAAGCTAAAGATATAAATTTGGGAGACATCTGTTTAAATATCCAAGGGAATTGATGAGTTTAGACAGAGAGAGGATAGGTTTCCTTTATTATTCAAACTACAAAAATGCAAACAAATGTCTTGCTAGTGTGACTGAGTGGATGAGTGTCTACTTATCGCTTATGAACCAGGAGGTCTCTTTTGGATTCCCAGTCAGGGCAGGTGCCTGGGTTTCAGTCTTGATTCCCAGTGTGGGCCATACAGTAGGCAGCCAATCAATGACTATATCTCTCCTTCTCCCTTTCTCTCTGAAATCAATAAAAATATATTTAAAATGGAAACATAAAACAAGTTCAGCACTAGCTCATAGTACTTTATTTGAGTTTCTGTAAATATAATTAATGATTATTTAATTAATGATTATTTCTAATCAAAACAGTTTCTGTTTGAAAAACACCAGGTAGCATTTACTTTTCAAAAACTATACTCTAACAAATTTATACATAAGACAGATCACTTGGTATCATTACTAATTCTTGATTCTTTACCAAGAATCAAGAATCAAGCTGGGATCCAACCTCCTACTATCAAACATTGGTCTGTATTAAAATCTGAATATAATAGAAGCCTAATAGGCAAATGGTCCCCTCATCTGGGAGTTTGACCAGGAGTTCGACCAGGGGCCTGGGCTGGCGGCAGGTGGTTGGGAGAAGGGAGCCCCCCCCCCCCAGCCTGTAAGCTAGGGACCTTACCTGTGCATGAATTTTGTGCACTGAGCCTCTAGTAACATATAAATGCTTAAGAGCAGTGTGATTAGGTAAAGGTGATTAATTCTATGCACTACATTTTTAATGAAAGGTTCAGTATAGGTGCTTATGAAATGTACTCACTTTTGAAATAAGACTTCCATTCATCCTCTTACTTGTTCATTCACTAACACACCCAACAATACATTTTTTTAAGTTGATTTAATTGTTAGGATGGTTAGAGTGCTAGGTCTTCTGGTTCCTGAGTGGAGACCACAGTGAGGGAAGAGGAGACTTATGGAACTTTATGCATGTGGAAGAGTTTTGAAAGTACAGCTCCATCAACTGTTGACCTTCAAATTAAATAATCTAAGAAGGTCAGAGCTTCACAGCTACCAAATCTGAAAACAGAGCTACAGTGGTAAAACATTTTGTGTAACAGTAATTTGAATGATTCAAATGCAACTATATTCTTATCTGCAGTTAAATTTGCATAACTTTTAAGTACTTGTGTATCATAAGAATGTGTGAAAATACACCTTTTTCTTTTGGAGTGATAAAAATGTTTTGGAACTTTATAGAGATGTTGCACAACATTGGACTGAATGCTTCTAAATTGTATACTTTCAAATAATTTTATGTTATGTGAATTTTACCTCAAAAAATGTAAAATAGAGTTTTACACAGAGAAAAATATTAAATCAACATATTAAAATGTCTATAGATGGCTAAAAAATAAAACATGATTCATTCACGTACATGAAAGTATTTATAAAGTACTTAGAAAACAGTCCTCTCTACCAGAGATACAGTTTTTATAACATATTCCCTCCAACCAGCCCCAGTCACTGCCTAATTACTACCCAGATCCTCTATTGTGTCTGTTTTGCGGCTTTTAATGCTTTCTTCAGTTAATTGCTGGAGCTGAGAACCCGTAGGAGAGTAGCTTCCTCTTGCTGTTCAAAACTGGGCAGGTGGAGCCCAGGTGCCTTAATTTATCTGTCCATGGGCAAAAGGGCCAGCAATCTGGTAAATGTAAGAAACAGCTGGCAGGACTCAGCCAGTTGCTGCACTCAGAGTCAGGTGGATAAAGACTGCTAAGGACATTTTGTCCCTGAGTACCGCTGCTGCTCCTGTGATGGCATTTTGTGTATGTTTTGCTAGCAGGCTGTAAGATTGTGTAGGGTGAGCAGGTGAGTTGCAATTGGCCCTCCCATTTCCCCTGGCAGAATTATAAAGAGCTCTTCTCTGGGGAGTTGCTGCATATCTTTCAGGTAAGGGTGGATTTATCCACCTTCCCACATGCCCCGTTCTTCAAAAATTCTTTGTTTAACCTGGAATATCTCTGACAAGACAGAGATGAGCAGCTGGGGTGGATGTCATCAAATGTCCCTGTCAACTGTGCTAAACTATAGGGCACACCCTTATTTTATGGGTAATCTCTCCTCTTCTTTCCTCCTTCCTCTTCTTAGACATTTTTCCTCCTGCCATGATTGATAATATAAATTATATAATTATAAAATGTGCTTTGTAATTGAAATGTGATTTTTGGCCTAAGGGCTTTCCTCTTCTGTACTTGTAGCATTTTTATTTGGTACTATTTATGGGCTTTCAATGAAAGAAAGCTTTAAAAGAGCAAGCATGCTTGACTCAAATTTTAGAAAGCTGTGGTTGCCATTAAGCGTCTCCGTCAAAGCCTTGCTCCTTATCTCACAGATTCAGAGATGTGACATCTTGCTGCCTTGATTAAAGGACCCAGTTATTTCTTTCAAGGAAACTTGATGGCATGAAACATTGTGATATACATGGTTACATATGTTTGGGTGCCCCAGGGAGGGGACTGGAATGTTTGACAATCTTGCACATGTTTTTAGATGCTGAAGTTCATGAACTTTAAAGGACCAGGTGTCAAAATGGTTTTGTTTGTTTGGGAAAATTACAATCCAAATGTAAATAATATCTGGGTCATCATAATTTGCTGAAATATGTTAGGGCCTGATAAGAAATTACTTAATAAATGTCTTTTTAATCATGTAAAGGCTACACAAAGTAAGTCTTACCAGATAGGTCTAAATTGGCAATAACATGAAGTTTAGATTCTCTTTTGCTTTCTCAGTGTTGTCAAAACACACAAAGTATTCTGATGACAAATTCTTGAATGAGTATAACAGCCCAGATCCTAGAATCTAAAGAATGTGGCTAATATATTCAATGGCACTTATTTAAATTAAATTGCCCCAAATTCATGAACTCAGAACACATAACTTCACAAAATATTTTTTATTCAACAGCAATCCTTAAACATGAATCAGTAAGATTAATTTTGGGATTCAAGATGAAGAATAATAAGTGGGTATGCTGAAAGTCAATGGTGGATATTTTTTTCCATATTGAGTCAACCAATTTTATAGGAAAGAACAGTGCCCGCCAAATTTAAAGAAAACAAATAAACCTTAAAATAGTATGGTTGCTTTGATTCAGTTGGCACTGAGATTTCCTAAATAAAGGAAAGAACTGGGTGGACATATATTTGTGGTGAGAGCATAGGTTTGTTTTTTTCCTGCCTTAGTGGATGTGATGGATTCCTTTTGCTTTCATAATTTGTGAATTAAATGTGGTAGAAGTGATGAGTCGTAGAATTGTTTTATGTGTATGTATGTGTGTTTGTGTGCATAGAGGTTACTTTTTACATGAATGCAAGGATTTAAATAGTAGAGAGTACAGGAGTAATTGATTTAGCTTGGCTTAGCACTTAGCTTTAAGATTATTGTATATTTTTACAGAGCCCTATTCCCTTCTGTATTTTGGAGTAGATTTTCTGTTTATTATGATGTATTTTTTCATAATAGGGATGAATTGAGAAGCTAAACTAATTTCTCTGTGAATTAGTTTTGTGTATGTGTGTGTGTGTGTGTAGAATTTTTAATATGAATGGGTTTAATAAGAACATTTAAAGTAACATGAAGACTACTGTTAGGTTTTGGTGAGAAATCTAAATATTAATAGTGGCTACTGAAACCATAACTGAAGACAGGTAATATATAGAATGTAGACTGCTACTATATTATCTAATTATTGATATGAAAGCTTAAATATATTTATCTACACATGATGCAATAAATCTTAACAGTTACTGGTATGCAGAGAACATTTGAAAGGTAGTGCTGGCCAGACACAAGTCATTTGGCAATGGCCTTGCCTAGTATATATTTTCAGGGCCTGTCTGCACAAAGATGCTGGCATATTGACCATGATTTCTATTCCAGGTGATGGATTTCTATCCAAGTAAGCGAGTGACTAAATATTTTCCGGTGGAATCTAGGCACCATAAAAATTACTGAAGCTGAATAAAAAGTTATCCACCTTCCTAAAAACGTAATTATGATAGCTTTGTGTACCACTATGACAGAAAAATTATTTCCACTTAGATCACCAAATGATGGAATGGGTAGAACCTAATTAGGGAAAAAAAAGTAACATGAGTATCCTGCTAATATTCTTTTATCAGCACTAATGAATATCTTACTGGATTTTCATGAATTCCCAGAAAACTTCCTGATCATTAACAATAACTGAATCATGGATTCTACATCCAACTCTATCAAAGAAAAGAAATCCAATCTGGACCCACAGAAAACCCAGGCCATCATCACTTCATCTGATTTATTCTACACAAAACCAGTTAAGAAACTGAACACTTTACCTTCGTTTATTTGTGTTACCCTAAGTAATTAGAGATGAATATGCCTTCCCAAGCGATACAAATGCGAGTCTCCCTTTGTGGCAGGTTGTTTAAATTTACAACATAAAGCTAGCCTTTCCATCCCCAGGAAAATCCAAACAGACATTTAATTTTGGTGCATGACATTTCTGACTCAAATGGAGCCAGAAAAGACTCTCGGACAGCTCTTACTGTTCATGAGTTCGAACAAATTGGGGATCTGTGAATTTATAGCCAGGTTTTGCTCTACTATTGTTTAAAATAGCACACATGGAAAACACGCCATGGGTGTGTTGTAATTCAGCTTTAATGATGTAACACTTGGTCTCAGTCAATTGTTGGAGGGCTGTAAGTGACATTGGTTTTGTGCTTCAGACGTTGCATGTAACCTAGCAATTACAGTCAGGCTTTCAATAATGGCTGTTGGCGGGATATCCGCAAGTGAAGTCATAGCAATTTTGAAAGAGAATGCTAATAAAAATACACCTGCTTGTAGTGGAAAGTGAGCCTTTAATATCTCTGCTTTGAAGTTGGGTGAAGCCTTGGGTATTAACTAACAGATATTATGATGTAGGAATAATCCACTGCCCCAGGGGGAGCGAGGTTGAGGTTACAACAGATTGTTATTTTCTAATCACCCACTTTTCAGTCACTCTGATATCACAAAAGGAGAACGGAATGAGGTGATAGTTTTTTCCTCAAAGACATTACTATCGGAAAGCAAATAATTGTAATTGTAAATACACAAGCTAGCACATACATATTTCTTACATTAATCTCAAGGACGTAAATAACACTTTTTGAGAAGTGTTTTATTGTCGTCAGAAGCTTGAGAAGAATTTGAAATTGCACATTTCTGCATATCTTTTCAAGATGATGTATGGAGTTTCAAATCTGCTTTGTGAGTCCTTTTCTGGTTGCCTCTTTTCCTTGGCCACTTTTTAAGTCATTTATTAATAGTTCTTTTTATATACAAAGGAAAAAAATAAAGGTGCTTGTGAAACTTTCTTTTATTTCATCTGGAGTGTTAACTATTGTTGAGAATCCTCTTTGTGCTGTGGGAGATAAATTCCTCCAACTGATGGCTTCCTTCACACTTCTCTGGGCTTACTTGTATTCTATAGTAACTTTTATTTGGCATTTAACAAATTGAGTTTATAGGAAATGTTGATACATTGAGGGCATTGGAGAAAAGATATTCTAGGAATAAATGCTATTGACATTTGGAAATCATGCAAATAAAGATGACTATCAAATACCAAACTACAATTATTTTAACCACTTTTCACAGATATTTATTACAGCTGTCTTTTTAGCTATAAATAGTTATGTCTAGATTAGTATAAAATATTTGCATAGTCAGTATTTTCTAAGCACTTTAAATATTGATGGTAAATATTGATGGTTTTCTGTAGTCATTTTCTCTACAAGTGAATGTTTGAACTCATGGAAATAACTCTTTTTTTCTTCCTTTTTTTTTTTTAATTCAGTAGCGTGTCTCTATAGAGAGTATCAAGTAACCCAAAGGGTATATACATTAGCAGTTGTCAGGTCCATATTTAACATCAACATACTAGGCACACTGAAACTTACTACCAAGTTCAAAGGAAATACATGGACTTTAAATTGCTTGTTAATGTGGTAAAGAATCAGCATCAAGGTGTTTGTTTTGTTGAAAGGAAGTCACATTTTATTTCTCATTTATGAAATGGACTTTGATGTTTCTTTAAGCCACAGGGATTTTTCCCCCAGATTCATTTACTGTATCAGTTAAGTGCAATTTCATTAGAGAATATTGTGCAAGAAGTCTTTGGCAGTGGTGGTGGCGGGGGTGTTGATGAGTAGAGTTTTTTTCTTTATAGAATTTCAGTGTGTAATTTTCATTTAACTTTGAAAGTGGATTGTTGTTGAGTCTTGACACCTGCTGAGATGAGTATCCATTTCAGGCTACAAAGTGGTGTTCTGAAATAAATATCAGCAAGCTTGTGAAATGTTGTCAGGTGTATCATCACATCAGTAGAAAATATTATGGTAAGATAGAGTTGAATTTAATTTGCTGGTTGTATGTTTGGACTATAAGCTTTCCCTTATAATGTTCATGCAGGTTTTCTACTGCAGAGATATTTCAAGTTTAAAAAAAAGAGGTAGGGGGTACTGATCTATTTAACTTTCACTTGCCAGAATGCATTATGTAATTTATACCATAATTTGAGATATTTTCCTGTGTACTATCTGCCACAGAATTGGGATATGAAAAAAAAATAGACTTTTAAATATCATTGTGTATTCAAAAAAGTGAAATGCAATTTTATTTTGGTCATAAATATAAATGTAAGTCATTTTGGTAAATAGTTTTTATTTTGAATAATATTTATTAAGCTGCTACTAGTACTAGATAATTTAATGGGATCCTGGATTTATTTATCTCATTTCAGATTACATACTGAAATTATACAAGAAAGGTCATCTTTTAAATTTTGACTTGTCCAAGGTCATACAGCTAATAAATGAGAAAATCAGAACACAAGGTTAGGTTGGACCAGAAGCTGTAGCTGAGCTGGTTAAGTGAAAAGACAAAATGTGGTCAAATAGCAGAAAGAGGATATGAGAGAATATATTAGGATAGAGGAAATTGTATGTGAAGTACATTGAAAGTTCCTGATGAAACAGATCTTAGTCTCAGTGGGATTTTTAACAGTTGAGATCAATTCAGTAATTCAGTTCCTTACATATTGCTAAATTCCTACAATTCATACCAGAATCAGACATGGAGTAGCATGCCAGTAAGAGAGGGTATCCTGACGGGAAGCTATGAGGGTCCAACAAAGGTGTATATCAATTAGTATACTACCTACTGCAGTGGATAAACTCCAAAGTACCAGTGCCTTACAAATACAGAAGTTTATTTTTTTGCTCACAAAAAAAAAATGTTAATGTTTTTGTTTGGTGTGTAGCCTCTTACATGGTCTTTTAGGAACCCAGGCTCCTTCTGTCTTATGTTTTTATCCTTCCCTGATTTCTGAAAAAAAAGTAGAAGGAAAGTAGAAGATTATCCATTGAAAAGTTATGGGACCCTGACCAGTGTAGCTCAGTTGGTGAGGTATCATCCCATGCACCAAAAAGTTGCCTTCAATCCTGGTCAGGGCCCCTGCCCAGGTAGTGTGCTCAGTCCTCCATACAGGGCATGCAGGAGGCAGTTGATTGTTGTTTTGCTCCCACATTGATTATTTCTCTAAACTCTCTTTCTCCTTACCTCTGTCTCCAAAAGTCAATTTTTAAAAAGGTCTTATAAAAAAAGAAAAGTTTTCAGGCCCTGGTGGAAGCAGCACATATAATCTCTGCTCTCGTTGCCTTGGCAGGATTAGTGACATGGCCATTCTTAATTAAAATGAGGCTGAGAAATATAGTCCAGCCCCGCAGAAGAGAAAGTTTGTTTTAGTTAACACTTATTTAGTCTAGCCTGCAAGTTGCAAAAGCCTATATGGTATCACAGCCTCTCCTGAATCAGAGTTTTCTATGCCTTTCCCTGGGTTTAAGCACCTGGACACACACACACACACACACACACACACAATTTTAGTAACACCTACTTCCGTATTTTTAAGTATATACTGTGCACTAGTCACTATATTAACCTCTTTAGATACATTTCCTCAAATTGTCCCCACAACATTTTTATCAGATATGTTACTCCTGTTGTAGTTATGATGTCTGCATAACAAATTATCCTAAATATTAGTGGCTTAAACAATAACAATCCAAAATTCAAGAAAGGATTAACTGGGCAGTTCTCACTGTCTCCCCTGCTCTTCAGTCACAACCTTCCTGTACATTGTGAACTTTCAGGATTTTTCAAAAACAATGGCCTTGGACAGTGTGGCTCAGTTGGTTGCAATATAACCCCTTATACTGAAAATTTGCAGATTCAATCCCCAGTTAGGTTTCTTGTGGGAGGCAACCAGTCAAGTTTCTTTCTCACGTTGATGTCTCTCTCTGTCTCTCCCTTTCCCTCTCTCATGCTCCTAACTCTCTCTCTCCTCCCCCTCTCTCTTAAATCAATAAGTATATCCTTGGGTGAAGATATAAAAACAACAACAATCATTTACATTAAGAGGACAATGCCAAAATTCTATTCTCTGGAAAGTTGTAAATCAGTACAATTTGCTGCCATTCACAAAATCTTTCCCATTCTTGGTCCAGGGACTATAGTTTTTAAATATTGTCCAAGATAATACTTGGCAATCTGACCAGTTTAATTATTGAAGGTAGGATACACCAAATGTCTGATTTCCCCCCCCCCCCCCCCGCCATGCCTATTGCACATAGAAATATTTCCTCTCTGATTGCCCTATTTCCCAGCGGCCTAAAGGTGCAACACACAACAGATTGATGGTATTTGCCTCAAGTAGGCCATTTATATTTTTGAAGTTGATATCCATGGGGGTGGTCATAGAGTTTTGTCATTTCTCATGATAGAGAAGACAGCTTCGTTAAATGAAATCATTGTGACCGCCTATAAGAGACATATATGATCAAGAACAAGAATGAATATTGCATATGATCAGTAGGTTCAGAAAAAAATAAAAATAAAGCTAGAATAATCTTAATAGCATTATTGATAATTTCTGATAAGCCAAATTAAAGAGGCACAAATTAAAGAGGTCTTGTGTGTTTTATGTGTTGGAGAATCTGCATTCAAGAAGGAGGACCCTAAAGAAAAGAAGTAATGTCTACTTCTAATTAAGTAACATCTGCCTAGATACTACCATCTAAAATAACACCTATTTCCCCCACCCCTTCAGATCAGATAGCTCATTTGTCAGTTTCTGAGTAATCAAATAGGTACAGCCAATTGTAAACTCAGTGAGGATTCTGCCATATAGATGCCTGGGCTCCATCTAGTGGCAGAAGGTAACTGCAAGTTTTTTACCATTTTCCCAAACACTTTTTTTTTTCTCCAAATGTATTTGATTGGGTTTAGATAGTGAGAACATTATCAGTTAGGTTCCTAAAAAACAGTAATATCTAATGTTTAAAACTTGTATCCACTATTTTAATTTTCACTATTCCTAATGAGAATATTTTATTTTTTTTTACTTTATAAAATTTGACTTACACAGTTATTGCAGTGAATTTATATCTTTTTATTCTTTTGGTGCTTTTTTTCGTTTTGTTTTTTGTCACTCTACAGAACAGATACAAATTGTGGATCAACAAAGCTAAGATGACATAAATTGTCTTATGATTTAAATGATTTCTAGTACAATAATAAACCCATGAACAAAAATTATAATAAATTACTAAAACAAATATGGGATAAAAGAAAGTTAAAATTGGATTTAAAAAAACTAAGATGACTAGCTAAAAGTAAGATGTGAGGTGATAAATATATTTTTAATTTCAGAATTTTACTTTTTACATGTTTTGGCTTGTTACTTTTTTCTTCTTCAATAGTTATTTCTTAATATATATTTGAAAGGCCTGATGTATTAAAGTATAGTCATTTGTCTATGTATGTGCATATATGTATATGGAGAATGTTTTAATCCTCATTAAACCAGTTTGTGAATTTTGTAACGTAAGTTAATTTAAAAAACATTTATAAGGTTTACATAGTAAATTTTAAGCTGGGAAGCCTTTACAGTCTCATTTATTAAAATATTATAGGTACAATCATTTATTAAATTACATATAAAACTACTGAAAAAATAACTTTATATCTAATTATGTATGTGTATGTGAAAATATATATTAGAGATAATGGATATAATTTACTCATTTCTAATACCTTCCCGATAAAAATAGCACTGCCAAGTTAAAATGCATTTTAGTTTGGATATAAAATTTCAATATCATTGCATAAGACCAACTGTATTTATCCAGTATATATTTCTCAGGCAGTAAATTTCTTTTTAATTAAAGACTGGCTTTTTTTTTTCAATGAGGAATGGTTTATTGACAGTCTCAAAATAGTATTTATCAGTTGCAAAAAGAAAAAGAATAATTATACAGGGGAGAAAGGATAGACACCACCGTAATCAAGTTAAATTCGCCAATAATTGGGCAAATTAAAAGCATGTCCCCCTGATAGGGTGCTATGGGTAGAACCAGCCTCCCTGGGGCAGTCTTGCCCCCAGAAATGCATGACCTCTCAACCCGAGTCTAATCATGAGGAAAGAAGTTTTATGTTCACGGCAAACCTGAGAAAAAGATAGAGAAATTCACATATGCCATCTGCCCTCACACACGTATGGCCCCTCTGTTACCAACATTCCACACCAGACTCATATATTTGTTAAAATAGATGAAACACATTGACACGTTAGCATCATTCACGGCCCATAGTTTAAGTTGGGGTTCACTCTTGGTGATGTACTTTCTATGAGTTGGGACAAATGTGTAATGGTACATATTCACCCATATAGTATCATACTGAGTGTTGTCACTGCCCTAAAAATCCTTTGTGACTCCTGGCAATCACTGATCTTTTTACTGTCTCCATAATTTTTTCTTTTCTGGATGTCTTTTGCAAATATTTTCTCCTAATCTGTGGCTTATCTTCTTATCCCTTCAACACCGTCTTTCACAGAGTAGTGAGTTACTGCTGAGGGGTGATAAGTACAAATATTTGATATTCATGAATCAGCAGCATCCCACATAGAAACTAGAAGGGCATTTGAAGGAGTTGTACGAAATGGAAGGTTCTTATAGGAAAGCAAGGGAGCGCATAGGCTGGTGAGTGCAGCAGTGGTGGTGGGAGCCTCTCCCACTTCTGCAGGAGTGTTAAGGATGTCCAACTGACAGCTTAGGCCCACTCCCTGGGCCACCAATTGCTTTGAGATTTTGACACAACGTTGCATTTGAATATGTGTATGTTTTTATATACCTACATTATATAGACGTCACCTGTGACAGGTAAAAACATGCTTTTTTTGGAAAAAAAAAACAGGTAAAAACATACTTTTTTTATAAAACAGTGCCATCTGTTGCACGTAAAAGCAACACATGCTACAAACTTAACAATATTATTCAGTCTAACATTTAAAGCCAGGCAGTCACATACAAGTCCATCGATACTGTTGTGGAAGCAGATGAAGCGGTTAATTATCCAATAGAATTTTGGAATTCACTCGACCTGCCAGGGATGCCACCGCACGTACTGCAATTGAAAATCAGTGTGCCAATTGTCATGTTGCGAAATATCAATGAGTACAGGGTTGGGCCTCAGGCTGGGGCTGGGGCTCGGGGTGCTGGCAGCCGCCGAGGTCCCTCCATACACACTGGTAGCTCAGGGCTCACAGGGACTGTGGTGGGCGAAGGTGGGGGAGTTTCCTCAGCTCCTTTTTCCTCTGGCTTTTGGGCAGCAGCGGCAAGGGCCCCTGCCAGCGGGAGTCAGGAGCGGCCTGGCCACTTGGGGCGCAGGGCGCAAACTGCCTGTGGGGAGCAGGGGTGCAGGCCAGTGCTGGGAGGCCTGAGCTGCAGAGGCACACGTGTGTGAGGCCAGATCAGCTGGGCAGGGCGTGGGCGGTGGTATGCCAGAGGCAGCCACCGGGAAAGCGCACTGTATACCCACAAGCATTGTGTAATTAAACATATTAGAAACGTGTGCTCTCTCTTTTCTTTCTTTTCTATTTAACCAGACTGAGCCACAGCAACGCATGGCCGGGTACAGCTAGTATTAAATAAACCCCTAATTTTCCACTGTCATAGACCAATATTTGGGGCTCTGAAAAGTGGGCCTGGTATAGAGGTTAAAGTAGAGAAAAATTAGCCAGTATAGTAGCCTATAGAGAGTAATAACCCATCTACCCATATTTTTGACATCTCCTTAAATTCAAGTTACAGAAAAACAAGAACTATTGAAACTGAATCTCAGGACACTATTGTGTTTCTTTTTCCTATTAAAATTTAAAGTTGATTTTTATTGGTAGATACTGTCTTCTAAATGTAGCAGTGATATATGTCTTTTTGTGAAGTGTAGATCTTGCACTGTTCAATGCAAAACTTTAAGCAAATTGCCTTTTCCAAAAATGTAAACTGTAGAGATGAGAATATTTTCTTTATATTTCCCTGTGGCTGCAATCTTAATAATTTGTTAATTATGATCAGTTCTTGTTTAGAGGTGATGATATATTTATAAACATTTGCCCCCAACAGATCTTCACTTTTGCTGAGTACAAGAATGTATCCCACTCGGAAAGCTTTTGTGCCAGCTGTGTTTAGAATTAAGCATATTTTAGAGTTTTAAAAAGATGCATGTACCATGTATTATGAAACACCCCTAGGGTGTCTGTGGCAGCAACCTTATTCCAACAATAACTATTTTTGTAGGAAATTTGCTAGCTAAAAGAAAAAAAAAGTAGCAAATTTACCCTAAATTGTCTAAATGAAGAATAACAATGGCCTTCTGATTATTTCAGTTAGGTTCTATGGCCAAATGAAAGAAGTAAAAAAGTGGGATTTTAGGGCTTTTAAATTTCAGAATTGCAGAAAAATATTATAAAATTGTACCAAAGAATTCTATCAGAGCTGTCTTCAACTTCTTCTCTCTCTCTTGCCAGGATAAGAGGGATTAGGGCTTGAATTAAATAAGTGAGTAGATTTGGAGTGAGAGTTTCCTAAGCAGCAGTATTTCAGACAATTTGCCATAACATTTAACTTCACATTTAAAAATGCAAGTCATACAACATTTAAATTTTAATTGTTTTTAAAGACTAGAAAGCCTACCTCTAGAACCAAAATGTAACATAGATCTGACAAATGCGTTAAGCACAGTAGTTTCCTTAACTTGATTTTCTTGACCAGAAAGGGAAAGGTTTTTTGCTTGTTTTTCTAATGTGGAGATTGTTTTTTCAAGCTATTTGTGTCCATGCATTTAATAGGACATAGCACTCTGTGACATCTATCATCTCATTTAATAATGGTTGTCATTTCATTTCCCAGTAAAGACAGGGAAAACAAGAGTGTTGAGCTACTTTGGAAATCTATCCATTTAGAAAGTAAATTTTCTCTCTGTTTATATTAATGCTCATTTTTATTATTTTCCAATGATGAAAATGTAATGTGAACTTAATGCAAAATGGTCAGTTGAGAGATTTAAAGCCCATTATTTCTTTTCATAAACTTAACCATAACTCATTTATAATATTTAGAAGGAAAATCTTTAACCCATTGTGAAACCAGTATGAAAAGCTATAGAAAAAAAAACAACAATAAAATATTAGAATTTTCATGTAGGAGGTAACTATATTTTGGCTTCTTTCTGGCTAGTTTGAAAATGTTGTACTTGGTTTTCTGCAGTTTCATTAGGTTATATCTTGTTTTATATTTCTTTTTATTTACCTTGATTAGGATCATGGGGTTTCTTGAAATTATAATTTGGTATATTTCATCAATTTGATATATTTTTATCTTTCATCTCTTCAAATACTGCTTCTGCATCTTCTCATTCTGAAACTCTAAATAACATGTTTAAACACTTTATTGCTATATCATTTTAACTCCCTTCTATTTCTGCCTCCCACTTCCACTTTTGGCCTCCACTTCTTGGGTTTCATTCTGGATTTCATTTTGGTTTGTAGGTCTGTATTCTACTTCACTTAATTTTGCTTCATGTATATCTAATTTATTCCAAAGAAAACCTCTGAATATTTTATTTTAGTTCATGTACTAGTATTTTTCAGTTCTATGATATCTAGATAGTTCTTCAGCAAATCTTTTATTCAACTTTACCATTTTCATGCCCCAAATTAAAGCTTATTGATAGAGATGTAATTCAAACTATATCTCTTTAAAAATACTAAAGGTATATATCTATAGCTATGTCAGTAATTTCAGTGTCTTTGAGTGCCCATCAATCTATATCATTTCTCTTGCTTCTCACTCATGGAGACTTCCGTCATTATGTTTCTGGTGATCTTTGTATGATGGGTATTAAGTTTAATTTCCAGAAATCAGCTTGAGTCCTAGGAAAACGTTACTTTACACCAAAGTGTATTGTTACTTACCATTGCCACAGGCCCTAACAATGCAGATAACCTTAATTCAACCTTGAGGCATGAGATTTTTCTGTATAGATGACTCAAAACCAAGCTTCAGGTCATACAAGTCATGGGAAGCTTGGTTTTCACGCTCAGTTCTATTATCCATTGCATTGGGGTCCACGTCCAAATTCAATGTTGATTCCCCAGGGTCACTCTTTTTGAAAATAAATATATTTTATTGATTTTTTTACAAAGAGGAAGGGAGAGAGATAGAGAGTTAGAAACATGGATAAGAGAGAAACATCGATCAGCTGCCTCCTGAACACCTCCTACTGGGAATGTGCCCGAAACCAAGGTACATGTCCTTGACTGGAATTGAACCCAGGACCTTTCAGTCCACAGGCTGATGCTCTATCCACTGAGCCAAACTGGTTACAGCTCCAGGGTCACTCTTTTAGAAGACCCCAGACTTTGATTTTGTTTCCATAGCCTCTTCTACATGGTAAATTCTGTAAGAACTAAACAGTCCTGAATGGTGGATTCACTTGTCTGGATTTCTGTTTTCTCCCATTTTTTGCTCTGGTAATTCCACACTAACATTCAAGGATTTCCCTAACAAATATTTCTGAATTATTTTATATCACTTTTTTAGTAGCTTCAGTAGTGGGTGAGGGGATTGGTTATTAAGATTACCATTCCTCAGAGAGGCAGTCCCATAAACAAGCAATGTTGTGAAAAAGAGAAACAGGTTAGAGCAGGACAAGGCCAGCACTTACCATTGCCTTCCTGGGTGGCAAATTCTCTTCTGCTTGCTATAGCAGATACTGGTATCAATTCACTTCTGAGTTTGTGTTTGGAAGTTAATGAATGAACGTCTTCTGGGATAATATAAACTGTTAGTAACTTTAATAATAATGTGTTCATATCCACGCCAAACAAGTTTAGAAAAGGTGTTTAAAGTGGTCAGAAGGTTTAGACCAACAAATGATTTAGGAAAGTTTTCTTATTACAAGGTGATATGGTATCCAATAATTTGAGTAGAATTTGAACCTCTTTACCTACCCCCACTTCTGTCTATAATATAGAAAACTGGATTACTCTATTATGATTTATTCTAGTCTGTCTTTATTTTTATGTCTCAGCACTAAATACAAGCATCTGCTTTCACCTAGACATCTGTCAATTGTCAGGCTTACGGTTGGTTAAATAAGTTTTTATAGTGTCTTGGGATTATGGAATTGACTACTTTTCAGGTTCATAAATTCATACCTTCTATATGTTAGATATAGTGCATATCTACAGTTCTGGTACAAAAAATCTTAACTAATAAAAGCGTAATATTGAAATTAACCATTTCTCCGGGACAGGGTAAGCCATGCCCACTAGCCAGTCAGAGCGGCTGTATGCAAATTAGCCCAGCCAAGATGCCTCTGTATGTCCCCCGCCGCCATCTGTTGCATTCCTGCAGACCACACGGGAGGGGCAGGGTGGGGGGTGGGAGGAGCGAGCTGCCTGCTGCCCCACACCTCCACCAGCCCCCAAAGCAACCCATGGCGGCCTGGAAGTAGATCAGTGATAGTGGGGGCACGGGCATTCACGGATTCGTGTGTGTCCGTGCCCCCGCGATGGTTTCAGGCAGCAGGGCAGCCGGGGCCTGGGGCAGTGAGCCAGCCCAGGCCCCCAGGCTGCCCTGCGGCCTGGAAGTAGATCCGTGATTGATGGATTCCAGGCGGCTGGGCAGCCTCGGGGGTGGAGGATCCGAGCCAACTCCGCCCCTGAGGCTGAGGTCTGGAAATAGGTGCAATCAGGGCACACAGCACACACGGAGGTGTGCCCTCCATGTGTGCTGTGTGCCCCAATGGATTCCAGGGTCCCAAACTGTGAGAGAGCACAGGCCGGATAAAGTACCCCCCACCCCCCCTACCCCCCCACCCCCACCAAGTGCACAAATTTTTGTGCACCGGGCCCCTAGTCTTAACATAAAAGACAAAGATTCAAGTTAATATTGATCCCCAATATATTGGACTATTTTGTTGATTTGTGTTAAGCAATGACACCGAATTGAGAGTCCAAGTTACAAGAAAGATTCACTTCCTTGTGGAAAACAGAGTTGTAAACTGGAAGTCTTTTTTGAAGTACTTAGTTTAACAACAATGCCACATGTAGACATGCTTAGCATTTCATTTTTCCGATGTCCATCCTGCCAGTTATAGAGAGCAAAATGCTAAAATTCTCTTTATATGAAGACAGTCTGATTTTACCAAGAGGAAATTGGAGTGTCATGGAAATACAGTAAATTATGCTATCTAGATACCATCTAAAATAATTTAAGTACCATATATGTAGTTGATAAACCTGTAAATTGGGATGATTTATTCAGTTACACACAGAAATCTACTTTGAAATTGTTTTATCTTGGATTCTTTAGCTAAAAAATACAGTGCTAACAAAGTTGAAGATTAAATATTCACATTAGCTCATTAAAGACTTCATGTCTTACAGCAACAAAAATGTCTACTATGTTGAGATTCACTCTTTGCCTACTTATTTCATTAATGAAACTTTAAAAATCATGTTTGTTGGGAAAGCCTACAGCCTTATCCCCAAACTTTAGATTTCCTAGTTTGGCCACATAACAATGGATCTTGAGTCTATAACACCAATTTATTAAGAAGTAAAGAGCCCGAACATCTTATGCGCACTTATCAACTTGAGTTTGTTTTGGACTCAATGAAGACTCCTTTGTTCTGCTTAAGCCTGTTTGTTAATGTCCTTCAGGCACACCCTCAGCTTTCAGTATTTTAGACTCCAGGGAAGGAGGGAGAGGGTGTCCTTCTACTGTACCATCAGAAGGGTATGCTAAGCCACTTACTGAGATCAGGAGGATCCACTAGCCATGGGAGAACTGTTGTACACTATTGGAGATTATTTTGTTCTGTCTCTTCTCTGAGTGAAAGCATTGTTCCATTAAGAGCTTGAATGTACATGTTTTCCTCCTATACCAAGATGCAGTAGCCAGAAAGTGTTCGGACCTCAGTTTTTAGCGGGTGGCTTTGTGATGATCTTTGTTTTCCTCCATGGATTTGGAGTCCTCCCCTTGGCACTAGCATTCTACTAGACACTATTACTCCTAATAATTCTCTCAAAATTAATGCTTCCAGAACATCATTTAAAAATTAGTTTTCTAGATAATTGAAGTTTCAGATATTAGAGAGGTCTTGTGTTTTTGACATTACCTAAATGCTTATTAGGCATTGTGTAGTTGACTTACAATTAAGAATTTTGTGAAAAATTATGTGATGATATTTTTTACTCTATTTACTCTATGAATGTATTTGAGGACATTGTTCATTATGGTACTCTTTATGAAGGAGACTTTATCTGTTCTTAGTAACAGCTATAGTGTTACTCATTTGTATCTCTCTTAAGTATATTGATGCCTGTTAATTTTGTAACTAGATCTTATTTTTCTATTTGTGTCGATTGCTAAATAGCTCAGTCCAGTATACCACAACTATCTACATTTTGCTTTTCTCTTAATTTTTACAATTATATTTTAAAAGATTTGCTACGTGTATTAGTTTTCTGTTATTGCTATAACAAATGCTTCAAATTTGGTGGCTTAAAATAATACAGATTTATTATTTTACAGCTCTGTATGTCAACAGTCTGGTTTGGCTCAACTAGTTTCTCTGCTCCAAGTCTTGTAAGGGCAAAATCAAGGCAGTCTGCTGGGTTCTTTACAGAAGGCTCTAGGAAAAATTTACTCAAAGCCTTTCACGTTGTTGAGGAAATCCAGAACATTGTTGTTGTAGGACTGATGTTCCTATTTTCCTTGCTGGCTGTCAAGGCAGGGCTGCTGTTATTGCCAAGAGGCCTCCTTTCAATCTCTGCCTTGAGACCCCTGCGTGTCAAAGCAAGCAATGACATTTTAAATCCTTCTCACACTTGGAATCTCTCTATGACTTCCCAGTTCTGCCACATCTTTGTGGTTGTTGTTTTTCTTTTTCTTCTGCCTCTAGTCAGAGAAATTTCACTGCCCTTAAAGGCTGAGGTGATTAGATTGTGTCTACCTGAGTAATTCAGGATGATCTTTGTATCTTAAGGTTCATAACTATAATTATATCTGCAGGGTACATATTGTTTCTTATCTTCCACAAATATTTCAATTATATCATTTCTTTAAATATGAAAAAAAGACTTATTTTACAATGTATATCTAATAATTTCAGCATGTCTATTTCAGCTTTCTACTGATTGTGTTTTTTCTTAGGATGCTTTATTTTCTTGTGAACTTGATTACTCTTATTATATGTTGGTCATCTGCCTTTAAAAAATTATATTTAGTGATTCATTAGGGCTAAACTGAAGGTGACTTCCTGAGAATGTATGTTTGCTCTGGCCTGGCAGCTGGAGGTTCTTCCTGACCAGTTATTGATCTTCCTAACTGATATAAACTTGGCTGTACATCTGAGCAGTGTTTGACTTGAGATTACAACTTTTTAGGGACATTTCCCCCACCTCAATCCAGGGCCAAAGCAACTTCCTCTCTAGTAGCTTGGTGTTAAAAGGGTAGATAGAATCATTTAGTGTTCCAGATTAATACAGGGAGAGTTTTCTGCTAGAGTCCCCACCTTGCGTGGTTCCTAAATTTTCCTTTCTTGCTGACTTCACCTGTAGTGAAGATGTCAACAATTACGTCACATTTGATAAAGCACAGATGTTCTCGGCTCCAAACCTGTTCTCACACCCTCTGACTTCCCGTTTTCCCTCAGACAGTTGGATCTGTAATTCTCTTGTTAGCTCCTCCGTGCTTTTAAACACTTTTTACACATGTTTATATATATATTTGTATTTAATTCTAGCATTGTGGGTTTTCATTTTTAGTAGCAGGATTCTTTAACCCTGTGTGGTAGGCAGAATTATGACCTCTTTAATGTATCTATATTCTAATTCCCAGAACCTGTGTCTATGTTATGTTAATGGCAAGGTGAAATTAGTGCTGCATTTGGAATTAACATTGCTAATCATCTGAAGGGGACATTGTCCTGAATTTTCTGGGTGGGCCCCAGTGTAATCACAAGAGTTTTAATAAGTGAAAGAAGGAAACAGGAAAGTCAGAGTGAGGTGATGTGAGAAGCACTCAACTGGTTATTACTGGCTGTGAAGATGGAAGAGTGCCTTGGGCCAAAGAATGTGGGCAGTCTCTAGAAGCTGGAAAAAGCAAGGAAGCAGATTCTCCCTTAGAGCCTGCAGGGAGGAAGGCAGCTCTGCCAGCATACTTGATTCCAGAGCAGTAAGACCCATTCCAGACTTCTGACCTCCGGAATAAGTAAAATAAATTAATCTATGTAAAATAATTAATCTATGCTGATATTAAGCTACTAGACTTGTGGTGATTTAGAACAGCAGCAATAAGAAGAAATAAAAAATAATATGCTCTATCTTATGAAAAATAGAAGCTCCCCATCACTTTATAAAGTGTGTTTAAATATTAAAAAATGTGAAAATAATAATAGTGCTATCACCATATTTCTGGTTACTTTACATATTCAATATTATTTACAAGATTATAATAGTGAAGTAGCATGATAGTAAAGAGAATAAGGGTCTTTTTGTCTGATCCAACTTGTTTTGATATTAGTAATTGATGCCTTCTACCTTAAATCTTAATTAGTTTGAAACTAAAAGACAAAAATATTCCAAATGGTTACTGACTATGCTTATTTCTGGCAAAGTGATAGAAACTGAAATTTTAACTGAACTCCCTTCCTCTAAAGTTGTTATAGCTAAGAATGGAATGGAAATTTTCGCTAAAAATATTATCTTGACATTTTTAGCAAATAGAATCCTAAATAAGCACAGCTTTGATCATTTACTACATGTGAGTTTTTTTGTGAGAGATTTTACATTTGTTTAAATAACATTACTGAATCAAATTATTCTTTAAATTAAAACCAAACTTGATCTATTTAAAGTGTGCCAAGTTACTCAGTCTTACTGCTATGTGTTTGCTCATAGCAGCTGCTAATCCTAAAAGGACTGGCAAGGATCATGTGAAGAGCTTGGGGATGGGAGCCCATGACAAAACATGATGGGCAAAGATTTCCTCGCAGAGAGCATATGCTATGTATTTTTCATCATAAAATTTACATGGAACTGAAGGAATTGAGATGTATATAGCATTGATTTGGAAACATGCAGAGATGAAATTTTGAGAATTAGACCTCACTTTGGCTAGGCCCTGAAGCCAATATACTTTCCAATGGGTAGTGTTGATTTTTTAAAAATATAGAACAGTGTTTATTAAATAAAATGATGATCACTGATTAAAGGACCTTATTCATGTAAATTAATCCTTTTGTTTTATTTGTATTATCTCTAAAATGATAAGGAATAAATATAATAACTAATAGTCTCTTTCTAACATTCTATTTTATAGAGGGCGCGCACACACAAACACACCTATATACACAAAAACATGCGTGCATAATATTAGTTTATATAAAATTTAGCAATAAATAAGGACCCTCCTGTAACATTCTGAATAATTTTTATGATAATATTCAATGAAAACACCTGAGTTACAATGGCTCAGTGAGTTCTTATGTTGGAGAAAAGAAATGAAAAAAGGTACATCTCATTGCGGCTAGAACAATGAACTTCAAAGTTGCCTTAGTTTCCTCTCACACTCTCACCCATAAAATTTTATTTTGTAATTATTTTGATAGAATTGCAGATCATCACTATTACAGAGCAATGTTTAAAAAGTATGAAGCATCTCCCCTCTGCTGATCATCTTTTACCAGTACCTACTCAAAATTTTGGAGATGTTCTTCTATGGAAAAACTGTAGGCTCTACTCATCTTGCCTGTCTATAAAAGAGCTCAAGTAAGGATAATGATGATTCTTCATAATGTGTGCCTGAAGTTGTAATTAACATGTTCCCCAAAGGATTTTTAGCAGTGCTTGTCTTTCAGTAATAGACCATGTCTCTTTGTTACTGACCTTATGATAAATTGCTGCTTGAAGGGACTATTGCTTTTGGACTATTGCTTGATGTGACTATTTCAACCAGTGATTTCAGCCCAATACCTGGGATAATGGAATGTGTAGGAAAGCTGCTTAAAATTAAGACAGTAATCATGGTGCAGGGGAATAAGAGGTATAAATTTCCAGTTTTAAAATCAATTAGTCATGGGGATGTAATATACAGTATTGGGAATATATTCAATAATATAATGACTTTATATGGTGTCAGATGGCTACTAGACTTATTATGGTGGTCATGTTGTTAGGTAGGCAAATGTTAAGTAACTATGTTATATATCAGAAATTAATATAACATTGTAAAATAACTATATTTTAATAAAAAAGAAATAGTAAGCATTTAAGTTGTGAATTTAAGCTAAATCATTTGACCAACCACAAGTTAATGATACTGAAATCAAAATTACTTGGATTGAATATCAGTTTACCACATTCTGACTGAAAGATTTTGGATAAATTATTTAAATGTTGTGAAACTTTATTTTATCCACAAAATGTTAAAAAACAAACATTGCCTATTTCCAACAGTGATGTGAAATGTTTTGTAACTATAAAGCATATCATAATAATTGTATTCTCATTGTAAGTGATATAATAAAATGGTTATCAACAGATGCAAGAGTGTCAAAGGGCTTTGCTTAATAGAGATGTATTGATGGAATTTTATTTATTGAACATGTCGACCTATAATTTGGAAAGCTCTGATAAAAATGAATTTAAAGACAAAAATTTGCCCTTAAGAAGCTTATAGTAAATTGCTATGTGCAAATGGAAAATGTTAGTAGTGGACAACTCTGTGAGTATATATGAAGTGGATACTTCACGAGTGTAGAAGAAATATCCAGTATTGCTCGGTAATTTAGAAATGGCTTCTCAAATGAGGTACGCTTGCTCAGAGGCTTAAGGAAGAAGGAGAGTAAATTAAGCAGCCCCAGTTTGTGTGGCTCAGTTGGTTAAGTGTCTTCTGTGCACTGAAAGGTTGCTGGTTCGATTCCCAGTTGGGGCACATACCTAGGTTGTGGGTTCCACCCTGATCAGAGAGCAGGTCTGTGTGTAAGCAGGAACAACTGATCCCTCTTTCTCCCTCTCCCTTGCTATCTAATGTCAATAAAAATGTATTTTTAAAAAAATTAAGTAGAAGCAGGAGAGTAGGAAGAAATGCACGTGCCAATTTATGGCAAGTTTTCTATATTTAGGGAGCAACAAATGGCTTAGAGTGACATGTATGTGAAAGAAGTGAAGGGGATATGATTAGTAAGGGACATACATGCAGGACAAGCAGAATTACCCCACTTTGTAGTTAAGAGAACTAAAATTCTTTGAAAAGAGAAGTGACATGGACAAATTCAGTCTTTTGGACAATGTTTCTGGCAGTGAGAAAAGAAGACAAGCAAGACTGGAGGCATTAGATCTTCTGGAGAAATTCTAGGTATTTCAGGACAAATTTAGAAAGTAGGGACAAATTTAAATTGGGACTAATGAGAGATTTAAGAAATAAACTATCAGGCTTGTTTTCTGACTGATCAGAGGTTGGGGATGACTGAGGGAGGAATTTGCCATAATCTTCTAAATTTCTGGATTTGTGAGCTCACACTTTCATTGAGATTGGGATCTAACAGGTAAAGATTTGAAGGAAGAGATACTGAGTTTATTTGTTGATATATTTCTACTGAGGTGCTTATGAAATACCTGAATCTCAGTAAGTCTGAAATTCAGGATAATAAGTCAGGACTGGGGTTGTAGATTTTGGGTATCAATTTGAAGGGGTAATTGCAACCATCTGCGTAAAAGCAATCAACTTGGGAAATTTTTTATTGTTCTTCATTTTGATGCAATTATCCAATTAGGTAATTTACAATGTCTCCTTCCCATAAGTTTTATAAGACAAAAAAGTCTAGTATAAGTTAGTGATTTATTTTGAAACATCCACATTAGTTTTAAAATAAGTAAATTAACACTGATATTGTTAGATTTTAAATTGATTTGTCCATCTAAGAAAACAAGTGCTATATCAGCCACTGTCACTGTCACCTGTAGATTAGATATTCTGAATTATAAACAATGGTATGCCTGTTTTAACTTTTACCATGTGATATATTATTGATTCATATAAATGGATTTGGTTGGAAGACATGTCAAACAAGAATGCCTACATGGTAAGGTCTCAGGGTAGTCTGTCATGATGAAATATAAATTATGTCTTTCTCTCTCACAAGACTGTTAGAATTAGGTGACTAGGCTAGACATCAGTTGTAGTGTCTGAATCACATTACTACTCACTACTACTGGTAGATTTGCCTTATTAGTGATGGGAGAAGTGTATAATTATAAATTAGAAATTATTATATTTTTCCTTTGGAGTAACTTCATCATTTTTTCATTATTGAATAACTTTAAATATAAACAGATATGGCTTTTAATATAGAAACTCCCCAAAATTTGATGTTATGGCTTTTATTTCTCATGATTTTAACTTATGCATTTAGAAATGGTGAACTATTTTATATAAAGACTTCATTGTTTTTGTTATAATGATTATAATTTATTTTAAACATTTATATATCAAATATGTAAATTATGTTTCTCCACTAGCCCTTTCCAGTGTGACAAATGCAGCATAATTAAGTAGAAATCTTAGTTTTGGAACATACTGTTCAGCCTACAAGAATTAATACAATCTAAAATAGTAGGTGAAAATTTAAGTTGTACTCATTCTAAACATTAAAATCTAACCATTTGAAGGGATTAGCCATACTTAACAGTGTCATAAATCATATGAAGTTCTTAGAAAAGTGACAAAAATTGCTGTATTTTATAATGCTGTTTTCGCAGTCATATTCTGTTATAAATAAATTTGGCCTCCAGGCCAAGGAGAACTTTGGAGAACTTTTAAGCTTGAGAGACAGTCTCACAGCTGGAAAGCACCCCAATGTGGATTGATCACAGAAGAATATGTTTTTCATTATCCAGCTCTCGACCAAACTATTTCTTGTAGCTTGAAAATAATAAAGATTTTGTAAGCCTCAAGAGGTCTTTTTTGATCCATGAATGAAGTTACCCTGTATTCATATAACTAAAATCTGACTTCCTTTTAGCCATTGAAATTCAAAACCCTTCCATTTATTACTGTAGAATAAGAAAATTATTTTAAAGATGTCAAAAACTTTGCATTTTAATGAAGTTAATGTCAATGTATAGCAAAAGTTTTTATTTCATTTAAGGTAAATACAATATGATATGAAAGGAAATGTAGGGTGAGTAATGGAAGTGGGTTAATTAACACAATATTGGAGAATTCATTCAGGTAGCCTTCAAATTACTCTTTATAGTGTTCTTTCAGCAGAAGTTACACTTTTCTCATTTTACTTATCACAAATACATTTTTATTTGTATTCCATATTTAATTTGATCAATTTTAAGAAAAAATAATGTATTTGATTGTTTATTGCTTTAAAAAGTGATGTATATTCTTCTAGCCCACTCATGAATCCATAAAACCATTTTACCTACAATGCATTGAACATTCTTAGTACCTTTTGTAGAGGAAACCAAGTTAAATTTATAGAATCTTCTATATAACTTCCTATACTCCAGTCTCCATTTACAATAATACAGTAGAAAAACTGAGTTGTTGTATATAACTGTGGCACCCTAGTAAATTAGTAGCATATCTAAAGTAATATCCAAATCACGATTCCAAATTCTAGATCAAATATGTATGCAGGATATATGTGCAGGAATATAATTTTCCTCATAGAATAATTGTCAATTATTATTAAGAATTGTTTGTTGTAACCATCTGAGTCAAAAGGAAATAAATATAGAATCATAAGGTTTTAAAAGTGGTACAATCACCCATTATTACCAAGTGGGGAAAAAGGATGCAAAGTGCTGAAACTTTGATCATTCATGTTTCACCAATGAACCCAAACATGCAAGAAATTCTTGCCTCAAGTTGCTTACAATAAGTGCCAGTCCTCATTTTTTCATATCAAAGAGAGATGGGGATTTGGAAGGATATTTAAAATCTGCAGATAATTTTCAAATCTTATTTTAGACATTATATTTTACTTCCTGTCCTATCAACTTTGTTTTACCAGATTTTTAAACAAAATTGCCTTCTCCTTGCCCCTGCCTGCCCTCTTGTGGGGAGTAACAGGAGGATTAAAGAAAAGGGGGGAACACATGGCAGAACATCCATGGTGAGATGATGAATACATTCTTAAGATAGGTGTAACCACATGTCACTAGATAAGAACGCCTAATAAGAATTCATATATTTCAAAATAATGTCCTATTTTTAATATTAAATTTATTTTTAACTACTGAATGTCAGCTGGCTCACTCTGCTTGAAGATTGCAGGAGGGAATCCCAGAGGAAAGGATAAGCAATAGGAAATTGTTATCCAATGGGCTTTCCAGGGTTTAACTAAATCATTGGCCAGAGTTGACTTGCTTATTAAGTGTTGGTGCTCTTTGTGACAGAGTAGCCATGCCTCATATTTTTATGAGAATATTTTGTTATGGGATGGAAGAAGATATATCACTTCCCAGATCTGTATAAATTACTTGATTGTTTCATCTTAGTTCATACAGGCAGCATCTAAAAAAAAATCAAAGTTTCTGTTTCTTTGGGTCCATTGGACTAGTAAAAAAAAAACCACAGCCCAGTAAAAATTAGGGCAGGGACTATTGCAAAAGATAAAAAGTATCTGAAATTATGAATTGGACATTATTGCATTTTTCCTTTGAAGTAACTTCATCATTATTTTATTATTGAATATTTAAACATAAACACATATGGCTTTTAATATAGAAACTCCCCCAAATTTGTTGTTATGACTTTTATTTCTCATGACTAAATAAATAAGATTTTTATTATAAAATGGCCAGGAAAAAGTTAAATTCTTCAATTGTAAAATGTCCTCTACCTTTCTACAATAAAACTGAAGTGGCAATTACTAACTCATCACTATTTAACAACATAATTGAGAACTCAAAATTGTTCACTTTTCTTTATACCAATAGGTTTGAGATTGTACCCAAAATGCCTGTCCTTATTTGGCCTCATGCCTCAGTTCAACTCCTTCCTTCCACAGCTGTTCTCTGGGTGTATTCTTACTTAAATCATGGGGCTCTGTGGAGGAGGCCTCGAGGGAATTGAGGAATAGAGCGTGCTGGTAAAAAGAAAGGGATGAAAGAATCTTTGAAAGATGAAACAAATTAGGAGTTTATGTAGGTCAAGACATTTAAGTTTTCTCCTATTAATATTGTAATATGAGGATTTTTCAGGTACTTTTGTCAGAGAGCCCACTTATTTAATAGAATGAAAATATTCTGAGGATACTGTCAAGCATTATATAAGAGTGTTGACTTGGTATTATTTACTGTGAAAGGACTGTAAGCAGGGCTCACATAAATGGATGTTTTAGACATGGAACTCTAGGAGTTCATAGCAAATACTGTTAGACGTGCTGAGCTGTTAAGAGATGCCCGCGGGCCTGTTCTCTTCTTCCCAGTGAATGCCGTTATTTTAATGTTAAATGGAAGAGAGTGTCAAAAAAACGGACCCCACAGTTAGCAAATAATTAAAAATCTGTGTGCGTGTGTACCTGTGGGTCTGTTAGTGCATAGAGGAGCATATATACACATACACTTACACTTCTCTTCCTCTTCTACCTTTACATTTGTACAAGGCAGGGCCAACAACATGAGAGTCTATTTTTTCCATCGCCTGCCTCAAGTTCCACATACCCCACTTCTTTCTTTTGCTTTTCAGCACTTTCATATCCCTCACATTCTTTTATGGCAGAGCGCAACTCTCTCACTTTTCCTAACAAGAAACACACATTGCATTTAAACAGACGAGGTTATCCCCATGCTTGCATCGCAGGTCAAGCAAGATCACTTACATTTTTTAGGGGGTCACCTCTTCTCACTGGGTGGGATATGACCTTTTTCCTTTTCATAGAAAAGAAACCACCCCAGATGTTCCCCACTCCTCCTCCTTTTTTCCCCATGCTCTTCCTTATTTGCTGCCAAAAACACATACTTAAACATCATTCATCTTGCTTATCTTTCACTAGGTTGACAGAAGTTTTATCTTTATTTCTATCTAATTTGTTTTAAAGTAAAAATAAACAAAAACAGCAACTGTGGTTTAGAATAAACTTTAGACCACAGGTATCCATTTTTTAAATTCGAATGTAAAATTCTGGAAACTCCTTGGTACTTTCAGTACATTATAAAGTCATTGTGAAGATGCATCTCTCTGAGTGTCTGTGCTGCCACTTGAACGTCACCCAGGCGGTCTTCTGTCATCGCCTGCACGTTGAGCTGGCTTTTGGGGAGTAGCTCTGAGAATGCTGTTTCTTCTGTTCTTCCTGTGTGGATTGTTCCTACTGTTTCTTCATTGATTATTGCAGATATTTGGTTTATTTTCGGGGCCTTCATATTTTCTCATCCAGTACATCCAAGTTTGCAAGGGTTTTGTACTGATGGAAGTATATACACAATACGCCTATTTTTGTCCTTCCTGATAGCAGTGATGTCTACAGAAATAATTGGTGCTATCAATAGCAGTTTCATGGCTTGCACTCTGCCTTCTTTATGAAGCTCAGCCCTAAGTGATTGGTTAATTTGGCCTGTATTAATTGAAAACATGCTGCATGGCAGATATTACTCCAGATCCTATACAGCAATGAACAAAAAGGCTTCTCTTCATGCAGCTTACAGTCTAGTGAGGATAGACTTTCTAATTGAAAACAGCCAATATATTGGAAAATAAGTGCCTGTTCTGTAACCCCTACCAAACTGAGAGCCGGGTACTGGGCAACTTGATTTATGTATTTTTTAATTCTCATTTCCAGTGATTTTAATTTTTAAATAACTTAAAATTTTTCCATCTTTTTGCACCCCTAAATTTGTTTTTATTACATTCAGGAGTTGGAACAAAATAATACACTTCAAATAAAGAAGTTTGGCAAAGGTACCCCATACCTTTTGTCACCATACAACTTTTATTACAGAACATTAATATCCTATAAAAATTCATAACCAATATGATTTTTAAAGAAAATCCACTGTCTAATATTTTGGTTAGAAGAACAGTTCTGTAAATTAAAATTACATTTCTCTTGAGATGAAACATTTTTCCCAAGGAAAGTTTGTTCATTTCAGAGATGAAAAATTGTTATAAAGACTAAACTAACAGCTATCTTAATTCTAAAATGTTACTCTTAAAAATTCTAATGTTAAGTGGCAATTAATTTATTCAGTCAAAGAGCTCAATTATTAATCTTTTCATTGTGAATTATTATAAACAAATAAAATGATATCAAACATATGTACCCAAAAAGACTTTTTTACCACAGCCACTTAATATTTTTAAGTAAACAAAATATTATAAAAAGCCTTAAAGTGTTCTTTCTCCATACTCTTCTCTAACACCATTTTTTTCCTTTCAGCTCCAGAAATAATTGAGTATAAATTCTGACTTTCATGTCTCTGGCATACTTTTGCCTCTTACCCCTCTTTCTCGACAATAAAAAAACTTTAAAAAATTAGATTTACAATTGTGTTGGTACAAATCTATAATAATAAAAGCGTAATATGCTAATTAGACCAGATAGCTGGACGATCTTCCAGATGTCCTTCCGGACATCCTTCCAGATGAAGCTAGGGCTGTGACTGCTGAGGCAGCCGCTGCGGCTGCAAGGGCTGAGCCCCTTGCACGAATTTCATGCATTGGGCCTCTAGTACATACATAATTCAGAATGGATTCAGTATTATATGTTAAATATTATTCATTTATTTCTTCAGATTTTAGAATAAATTAGAATTACAACATGTTCATGCAATCCGCAAATTACTGTGGCCCCTTGGCACTGTGACTGTTAATAGAAGGTAGAGAAGTCAGTTCTTAATTCAGTCTTTATCATTCCTATGCGTTTGCTTATATATTCATCTATAAAGAATTCATCTAAAAAGAACACTATATTTCAACTTGTTTAATTGCTTTTATGTTATCTTAGAGAACTGGTTGCATAGTTTTGATTCTCATGCTCTGGCATTAAAAACACACAGTATTTGCCTTAATTTGTGTATTCATTCACTATGGGCATTAAAATGACACTATAAATTTCACTCATGAATATGTACAATCACAGAAACAATAAAAATGTGGGACACACTTCTTAAACATATAGTGTTTCTTGGAACTTAGAAGTTGTTTTTCTATGCTTTGCAGTGGAATTTTGTTTCTGTGTCTGCATGTTTAAAACAGAGGAGGAAGAGAGCTAGATTCAACGGACTCCTTAGTGTAACGTGTAATATACTGCAAACTTACACTGAAATGTTGGCATGTTTAGAGACCAGTCCCTGGAAAAATGTGCATTTTGCCGTGGAGAAAATGTCTGCTGCTGCTTGGCTTTAGAGTTCAGTGCCATAATTTGTGTCATTTTTTTTGGACAAGCAATACTACAGAATGTCACCCACACCTTTATGATTTGCTAATTTCCTCCAGGAGTTTTGCTCTTTCTCATGCCAGTTAGTGGTAGAAAAATAGCTTCTTCCATTCATCAGATGAGGTAATGCTCTATTATTATTTGCATTTGAATGTACTATGAGTTTTGTTCAAGTGATATCAGCAAGAAAGAAGATTCAGTTGCTTTCTTTTGATGATTACTTCTGTGCTTTCACTCTTTAAGGATTTTAGGATAGCTGTACCAAATTATTTTTTATTTAATTGTTCACCTTAATTCATTAATGAGAAATGGCTGTATCAGCTATTGTTTCAATTAGATAAAAATAACAATACCACTATGTGTAATTAATTCACCCATCATGTAGCTACTATAGCCTGAGAATGTGCTTAGATATGTTCAACATATAAGAATCTGAGTAGCTATGGAAACATCGACCTAGGTCTCCTATTTCTTGGTAGAAGACACTCACTATTTTTGCTATCATGAACTCCAATCTAGTGGACCTGTTGACTAGCAACAAAACATGCCCAGAAATCTTTCAGCGTGCTTTTCTTCTCCCCCACCCTCCTCCACACACACACACACACACACATACACACACACACACACCTGAGATTTCTATCTGTACCTCTTGGAGCTCTCTCTGTTCAAGTTCTAATGACCTTTCCAAATGTCAACTCAAGTGGTATAAATTCTTTAAAATATTCCTCATTCCTACTCTTTTACCTTCACCTGTTTCCCCCATTTCAGTCTATTAAGATGGAAGTATTTGTTGTCTTCTGAAATCCCATGCCTTTGTTGTTTAACTTAATGGCATTCACAGCTTCCTTCCTTAGGTGTGCCTGTATCTTCTTTGCATGTCTTATCTGCTGATTCAGGACAAAGAATATGTTAAATATATACTTCTAATTTATAAGACTCTGAGCATATCATTAGCCCTTCCTAAATGCTTACATTAGAAATAGATATTAACCCTTACTAGGCCTAGATTATGTGTTGAAATACAGAGATGAGTAATATACACTTTTTCTTCTTTCATGAAGCTCACAGTCTACTTGAAGACGTCAAGCAAAAAATAAAAAAGGCAAAGCAACTCTTATCATTATTGTCTTAGAACAGGGAGCACAGAACAGAGAGAAAAAATGAAGTAATGTACTCTGGACAATGTGCTTTACTTTTATAAAAATCATACTGAATATTTATATAATAATATGTTAGATATATATTTATTATATATATGTATATGGTAACTGAAACTCAGTGAGGTTAACTTGCTCAACATACTAGTAAATAACTCCTAAATAACAAGGATAGGCTTTGAATTTCAAATCTAGCTAATCATAAATTAAAAGAAATGCGAGGAGAAGAAGGACAGCTTGGAGTGATGATTAGAAAGTGGCTACAGATCAATTCCAAGAGGAGGTTACACTTGATCCTTGAAAGATGAGTAGAAACAGCAAAGTGTGAAGGCCTAGAGGACAATGACAAGAGCAGACGTGAGGTGTGAAAGATCGTGTGGAGTTAGGGGAAATGAAAATAGTTCAGTGTGAGTGAGACAAAGAGTGATGAAGTAACAAATGGACAGGAATACCATTGTAGAGCAGAATTAAGTGTTGAGACAGTTGGATTTCACCTGGCAAGCTTAGCTGAATGGTTGAGTGTTGACCTATGAACCAGGAGGTCATAGTTCAATTCCTGGCCAAGGTGCATGCCTGTGTTGTGGACTTGATCTCCATGTGGGGCATGCAGGAGACAGCTAATCAATGATTCTAGTCTACCTCATCATTGATGTTTCTGTCTCTTCTCCTTCTCTCTGAAATCAATATAGATATATTTAAAAGGACAGTTGAATTTCTACCCAATACTGATGAAGAGTTTTAAGTAGAATAAAGTTGTTAGCGTTGCTCTAGACATTAAAGGCAAGTATTACAAGTAAGAGGCCATAGCTTTAAATGAATGAGTGGAAATGGTGACCAAAAACATGGAAGATATATAGATAATTAGGAGATAGAAGTGATCAGACATATTTAAGGATTGGAGTATGAAGGCAAACCATTAGGAGGAGGAGGAATCAGATTTAGTGGGCTAGATCTATACTAATAAAAGGGTAATATGCTAATTAGAGCAGACGTCTTCTGGATGCTATCCGGACATCCTCCGGACAAAGCTACGGCGGCTTTCTGAGGCTCAGGCAAGCCATGGATGGCAGCTGTCACTGCGAGGGCCAGCCTGAGGTTCAGGCAGTCACACCCGGCCGCGAAGTCTGAGGCTCAGGCAGCTATGGTGGCCGCCAGTGGCAGCAGCAATAGGGTGATGGGGGCAGTGCCTTCCCCTGATTAGCCATGTAGCCTCCAGCTGAGGGAGGCCAGACTGCAGCTTAGGCTGGGGGCTGAGGCAGTTAGGAGTGATCAGGCTGACAGGAGGGCAACGTAAGGGCAATCAGGTCGGGGAGGGGGAACAAGGTAGGGACGATCATGCTGACAGGGGGCCAAGGTAGGAGCAAACAGGCCAGCAGGCAGGCAGAGGCAGTTAGGGATGATCAGGCAGTCAGGCAGAGGCATTAGGGGCAATCAGGCAGGCAGGCAGAGGGGTTGGGGGTGATCAGGCAGGCAGTCAGGCGAGTGGTTAGGAACTAGCAGTCCTGGATTGCAAGAGGGATGTCCGTTGCGGCAGTTGGACTTTCCCATTGGGTTTCAGATTGGAGAGGGTGCAGGCCAGGCTGAGGGACCCTTCCCCCTCAACCCCACGCATGAATTTCATGCACTGAGCCTCTAGTAGTGAAATAAAAATGTATGTGGTAACTAATGAAATAGACTTTATACATTTTATATCACATTAATACAGTTATAAAGAAAATGGATTAGCATGTATGTGTGTCTTAGCTTTAAATAGATACTCTTCAAAAGCCCAGAGGATATGAACCTTTGTGGCTCCCTTTATGGATTTACTAAAATACTGCATATCAAATGTGCTTGGATATTTATTGATTTATCTTGAATTAAAGTATTGCCTTTAGAATGGCATCATGTCAATAAATGAACTGTTTCCTTTCAACATTAAATTCAGCATCCTCCCAAAGGAGAATTAGATAAACAATTAGAAGAGCCTTTCTGACTCTTTGAATTTCATGTTATTCAAACTATTATTTATTTTTTATGCAAAGCTCATTCACTTATGTTTGCCTACTTACCTGTCAAGTCTGTAAATGCATATACTAGTAATTCTCTACTTATACGTGACAATGATTTCATGAAAATATTCATGAAGTAATTTTTTTATAATTATTTGAAAATCTTTTACATTCTTATATAATAGCGATCAATGTTGCCCAGGGAGGGGAATATACTATTTAGATATTTTTTCTTTTGCACATTTGTATGTCTTATTCTCAACCCCTGAGCCAAATGCAACACTAACTTGTCTATAATTTACTCTGTAGTAAATCAAGAAAAGGTGAACCTTTTTCTTTAAAATCTGCATGTTTTGGCAAGCTTTCGTGAGTCATTAGATGCTGAAAATTTACCATGCTGTATAATTATAGCTCCATTTCTATTAAGATATTTGACTTGAAAAAAGTCCATTTAAAAGTGTATTCCATAATGCCAATAACTACAATAGTAAAATGTAACACCACCTAGGATTTATATACTCTCATCCTTTAGAAGTATTAAAAGTATTTTCCGTTTTTACTGCTCTACAGTCTTTATAGGTCTGTGTCAATGTGGTTGGTCTCTGATGGTATATTCCAGGGATTTCTTGCTCATGTTATCTTTAGCACTGGAATTAGAAATGTTAATAAAGGCTCACTGGTTAAACTGTGATTCTCTTTTTTTAAAAAAAAAAACAACATACTTTTTTTATATGTATTAATTTCAGAGAGGAAGGGAGATGGAGAGAGAGATAGAAACATCACTGATGAGAGAGAATCATTGATTGGCTGCCTCCTGCACACCCTCTACTGGGGATCAAGCCCACAACCCGGGAACGGGCCCTTTACTGGGATCAAACCTGGGATCCTTCAGTCTGCAGGCGGACTTCTGTCCACTGAGCCAAACGGACTAGGGCCGCAATTCTCTTTATAACAGTTCAGGACTCACTAGTATTTTCCTCTGTGGATGGAGTGTGTGTGTGTGTGTGTGTGTGTGTGTGTGTGTGTGTGTGTGTAGAGGAGAGGAGAGGAGAGGAGAGGAGAGGAGAGGAGAGAGAGAGAGAGAGAGAGAAAGAAACAGAAAAAGAGAGATTCAGATTCTGTCTAGAAAATGATGTGACGTGCTTACATGTTAGATATTGCGGGACACTCCAAGTTGTGAAAGCCCAGGACA
>PVJC01001387.1:0-34868 GCA_004026665.1 Murina feae
GATTCTTGTTTGTGCCGTGACTGGGGATCAAATGTGTAACCTTCGCATATCAGGATGACACTCTTAACTAACTGAACTACCTGGTAGGGCTGGGTGTAGTAATAACTATTTAAGTCTTTGTCTACTAATTTTACTATCTGTCATTTCTAAGTTTAACTCTATTGACTGATTTTTTTCCAGCTATGACTCACATAGTCCTTCTTTTTCTCATGTCTGTTTATCTTTTACTGGATGCGGACATTATAAAAGGTTGAATGCTGGATTATCTTTACTTCTTTTAAAAAAATATTGGACTTTTTTAAAGAAGCTGTTAAGTTACTTGTAGTAATCAGTTTGATCCATTTGAGGCTTGTTTCAGACTCTGTTAGAGCAAATTTAAAGTTGACTTTACTCCAAGACTCAGCCCCGTAACTGTGACCGTCCTGGATGTTCTGTGAGGACTCTCCATTCTGACCCATCAGAGATGGAAAATCTCTGAGCTCTGTGTGAGCTTTGGGAATTGTCTGTCTTAAAGTTCACCGGTCACTTTGTACTTGGTCTTCTAGGACTTAATCTTACACATGCACAGCTAAGTATCAGCAGCAGACTCAGATGAACCCATGTAGCTCTCAGGACTTCGGCATGCACCCTCCTCCCACCTAGTGGTCTGCCCTGGCAAACTCCAGCTGCTCAGCCTTCCCAGACTCTGCCCTGTCTCCTCGATTCACAATGCTACTGTGCTGTGCTCGACTCCCTTCCCGGTGTGCAGGCCCAGAATGTGCCTCCAGGAAGAAAGGAGTGGTTGTCGGGTTTACCCGCTTTGTTTCCCTTCCCTTCACAGTCGCAGTCCTGGCTGCTGTTCCCAGCACCCTAACAGTTTTCTCCATATTCTGTCCAGTTTCCTAGCTGTTTACAGTAGCAGATGAAGTATGGTCCCAGCTACGCCACTGTGGTCCCAGTGGAAATCATGAATTTTATTTATGCTTCACAAATTTATGCCTTTATTTTGATGTAATTTGTAGAGGTTTTCAAGTTGGAAAGTTCTGTAAATGTTCTAAATTTTAAAAATTAAAATAAATTAAATCTAAGTCTTCATTATGAATTCTCTGAATATTTATGCTCCATAGGATAGTACACAGTTATATAGTAATATCTCACACCATAACTGTATTCAGTCTTTGAAGAAGCTTCAAATGGGTGCCTATAAAACTTTTAGTAGAAAATACTGCATAATAATCTCAGCTTTGTACTGTCTAAAGAATTTGGGAAGCATCCTTTTATTTAATCCTGCTTATTCCAAAACTTTTATTATTATACTAGGGGCCTGGTGCACAAAAATTTGTGCACTCGGGGCGTGGGGGTCCCTCAGCCTGGCCTGTGCCCTCTTGCAGTCTGGGACACCTCAGGGGGGGATGTCCACCCGCTGGCATGCCTGGCCAGCCTGGGTGAGGGCGTGAGAGCCATTTTCAGGCTGCCCACAGCCCCTTCAGGGTTCGTGCACTGGGGGGTGGGAGGGCTGGTGAGTGCAGGCCTGGACGTTTCCCACCAGAGGGCCCACAATTGCACACGCCTGGTGGGCCCACACCGCTGAGGGGACACACCTGGCGCAGAGCTAGGTGGCGAGCCAGGGGCGGATGCTGGTGCAGGATCCCTCAGTGGGGCCCTGCTGCTGAGCGAACACACCTGGGGTGGAGCCGGGCAGTGGACTGGCTTCGGATTCTCCACACTGTGCAGCAGACGCTCCCGCACGCCCTGTGGAGGCCCCTGGGGGGTGGATGAAGGTAGCGGACCCTGGACGGGTGCTCCCGCACGTCCCCCGAGGAGGCTCCCGGGGCAGAGCCAGGCAGCAGACCCAGGACAGGCGTTCCTGGACACCCCATGGAGGCCCCCAGGGCAGAGCCAGGCAACAGACCCAGGACGGCTGCTCCTGCAAGCCCCGTGGAGGACCCGCTCTTCCGCACACCTGGTGGAGGCCCCCGGGGGGCGGAGCCAGGCAGTGGACCCGGGACGGGTGCTTCTGGATGCCCCGAGGAGGCCCCAGGCCAGACCCCCCTCCACTGAGCTGACACACCTGGCACAGCTATGCCAGCCGCGGAGGCTCCCAGTGCAGAGCCGCCCTGCCAGCCTCCATCTTGGCTGGGTTAATTTGCATACAGTCGCTCTGATTGGCTGGTGGGCGTGGCCGTGAGCAGAGGCTCAGCCAGCCTAGGCAGGCAGTTGCAACAGAAGCCTCTGGTTTGCTCTAGATCCATGGCTGCCAGCCTTCATCTTGGCTGGGTTAATTTGCATACAGCCGCTCTGGTTGGCTGGGAGGCATGGCTTGGCTGGTAGGCGTGGCTTAGGTGTCTTGGGTAATGGTCAATTTGTATATTACTCTTTTATTATATTAGATTTTAAAGAAATGTATCTTTATGAGATCTGGACTTGTCTTAAAAAGAAGAGTCTCCTCATTTTCTTCCCTCCAGATCACCTTCCTGGAAATCATGGCTACATGAATTTTCACCTTTAGTGATGGGACATGGAAAATAAAGGAATGAAAGACTCTTTTGAATTATGACATAATGTGAAGTGCCCTGCAGAAAAGGGTGCTATATTAAGATGATTTGGGGGATGGGGGGTGGATATCTATAATACTTTCAACAATAAAGATAAAAAGTTTTTAAAAGCTGATTAATAGCCATTGACACCTTTATGAAAATTGATTGGTTGATTGGTTCTTTTCCAATAGGGTTTTAAACCTGAGATTTCGATGGGAGTTGCATAGAGCAAGTGGACCAACACAATGGGCTCTTTGGCAAGGAAGATGCCCTAGAGAAGCAGAGGGGAACTGAGAGCTTGTGAAGGGTGAAGGGGTAGCCAAGCGCACACGGGAGCAGTGAGGTTGAAACAACAGCAACAACAAAACAATTCTGCTCACTTCAAAATTATTATTTTTTCTCATCTGTTATTCTATACCTATTCAGGCCATGTTGCAGATGACTATTGGAAAACGGTATTTTTCTATAGTAATGATAGCTATGAAAATAAGACTTGGATTCAAATAGCTAACGCTAACTTAATTTATGTGTGACATTAAATGTAAGTCAATACCATGCTGAGAGTGAAATTATTCAAAAACGTTGGGGGGACAGTTTGCATGATAAATTAGCTATAATTTTTCAACCATTCTCAACCAGAGTTTTCTGGATTTAATTGAAAAGTTCAGAAATTTGGCAGCTGTGACTTAGGTTCACATACATAGTAAAAGGCTTGAAGCTTGGTAAATAAATTTTATTTCTTCAGTTATTCAAGATATTACACAGTTTCTCATTATTCTTTAGAGTACTGATTCTGCTCTGTTTCGCTGTTACAAGATCTAGGCTTTTTCTATACCACCATCTGGTCTCACTTAAAATTCAGCTTTGGTCATTTCAAGTGGCCCAGAATGCTTCCCGGGCCATGGACTCCTTCTGCAGTCCCTCCCCACTCTCCCAGGGACTGTTCATGTTCTCGCCTCACACCTCGGAATCTCCCAACAGTCTCTTCTGCCCTCCTCCTGCTAACTTGATGAACCGTTCCTTCTGCTTCATGGAGAAGCTAGAATTAATCAGAAGTTCCCACCACTGCTGCAGGGATGGCACCTGTACTTCCAGCAAAGACCCTCCCCTCTGCTGCACTCTCCAGCCCACGATCTTACCTTTCTTCAAGGACATGTCTCCAGCGAGTCCCTGACATCAGCTCTTTTTCCCCTCTCTCCTGACAGACCTTTCCTGTCAGCTTGTATGCTGTTAGTTCTCTCATCTCACAAAAAAGATAGAAACAAACAAGTTAGCCCCACCTTTGCCCACTTCCCCTACAGCTTCCAGCCCATTCCTCTCCTTCCGTTTGTAACGAAACCCTGGACAAAGTGTCTGTATCTGCTCCAATTCCTCCCCTCTCTCTTGGGCTCCCTCTAATCGAGCTTTCCTCCTTGGCACTACACAAAATTGCTTCTGTCCAAATCACCAGTGTCCCCCACATGTTCAAGTCACGTGATCATTTCCCAGACCTCCCTGTGCACGAGCTGCCTGTGGCTTCAGGATTCCATCCTATCCTGAACTCTTATCTTTCTGGCCATTATTTGCTTTCTTGATTGGTAGGCCCAGGGCTCAGTGTAGTTGTACTTCCGTTTTTATAGACCCTCAGTGCCTTAAGATGTCATCCAGTAGCATAGTCCTGTGCACCATGTATATGCTGGTGGATACTTTAGCCTGGACCTCTCCCCTGAACTCCAGACTGGAATGTCCACATGTCCACGTTAACGCCACGTGACCAATAGGCATCTCCAAGCTTCATGTGTCCAAAACTTACCTGGATCTTGCTCCCAAAATCTGTTCCACCAAGATTTTGATGTAAGGTAATGATGACACCCCATTCTTCTAGCTGCTTGGGGCAGCTATCTTGAAGTCACCCTTGTTCCATTTCTTTTTACCACACATTACAGCCAGTTATGAGAATAGTGGCCAGAACCTCCTTGGAGACGAAGGACCCAGTGCAGGTTAGAAGGGTCTGCTCTGTGCCTGCGCAGGGAAGGGAAGGCCTGGTCTGGGACATGTCACTGTGACGCTTCCTAACACTCAGCATAAAGGGAGGGTCCCGAAGGTGCCCAGAGAACGGAAAGCAGGTCACATGCAAAAAATGTCAGACCTTGAGTGGCAAAGGACACAGTCGCACGGTACGCGGGCGTATGCTGGCAACACCTGCTTCCAGGACGTGGCCGTTGTTTGATTAGATTCATTTGTCACTTCAAAAAACCGTTCTTGTGTGTCAGGCAGAGTGGGGGCTCAAGTCAGCGCAGGGAACTTCTGTTTCTTTCCCCTGTAAACGAAGGGAGAGAGTGTTGCCTTTCCTCCTGCTCCGCTTCCTCCCCCTTCCTTTTCCTGCTCCTTCTTTGTTTCTTCTCCCCTTCCCCACTTCACCTTCTGAGCCTTCACACTTGCTCTGTGTCTATTTCTGTCTCTCCTTCTCCCTTTCTCTGTCTCTCCACAGAAGTCTGTGTTTGTCTAATAATTGGCAGGAGAGATCTTTTTTTTTTTCTTTTGCTCTTTGCTTTTTAAGTGATGAATAGTTGGCTCTGGATCAAAGACAAGCCCTGTGGTTTTCTGGCTGCTCCAGAGGGCGGTGCAGCTGGCAGCCAGCCCAGCTGCTGGTGATAGGCGTGTGCAAGACACCAAGCTCACAGGTCGCTGTGTGTGTATTCACGTCCGTGTGTCTTTCAGGCCAACAGCAGACTGAAGCAGATTGAGAAGGAGTACACCCAGAAGCTTGCCAAATCTTCGCAGGTAAGAACGTCGGAAGAGAAAAGCAAAATGAGAAGAACATATGCATAAAAACATTTATATGTTAGAATTAAATTTCATTCTCTCCAGTGCCTCACAGATTAGCATCATGTTTTCGATGGGTTCATGGATAAGTAATATATGCTTTTAATATTTCTTATTAAAAAAACTTTTTAAATTGAACCATGTGAACACACACTCGATGTGGTAGAACCAGCCCGTGCACTTGAGCAAGCCCAGGCCGAAGCATATTTCATGAGGGCGGGAGGCACACGCCTACATCTGTGATGTAAGCAGTTTGATACCATCTGTGCTTTTTTGCAATATTCCATTTTGCTGCAGTAAAGACAGCTTAACAACAGAATTCAAAATGGCAAGTGTCTGCATTAAATTACCAGCTCAACTGTTGGGTCCTTTGGGAAAAAGAAGTCCCTCAACTCATACTGGCTGTGTGTTGTTACTTTTGTAGTTTTCGTCTGAAAAGGCCAATAATTGATGCCTTCTCTACTTGACATGATGCTTACAGTGCTCTCTGCATGAGTTGTTACAAGGCTATTCTAGAGCAGCACCCAGGGAATGCCAAGCATTCCTTAGTTGTATGAATAATTCTAACTAAATGAATACTAACTTTCATGTTAGTTTATAACCAATGACTTTGTAACTCAACTTTTCTTAATGTATACAGTGAAACGTGGTAGTAAATTGAAATATATGTGCCATTTTAGGAGTTACCACACAATTGGTAGTAACAGCAACATGACAACAAAATGATACTAATAGCAAGAATTTTATTAGGCACTAACCGTATTGACTCATTCTATCTTCATTCATAATAACAGAGACTAGGAATTATTATTAGTTTCCAGTTGAGGAAACTAAAGCTCAGGAAAGTGAGGTTACAATATTAGCAAATGACTAAGCCAGGATCTGACCTGGATCTGACTGCCCCAGCCTGACCCACCCCCTCACATTTTTTATGTCACAAAATTTTGGTGATGGTGATGATCATGAAATTTCTCAAACTCTACAATTATTTCGAAAATGTGCATATGTCATAATTTACATCCCATTAGGAAATCAAAAATCTTCAAGTGAAGGCTCACATGTGCTTATTTAAAAAGATGATGGTTGCACTAGCCAGTTTGGTTCATTGGTTAGAACATTGGTCTGCGGACTGAAGGGTTGTGGGTTTGATTCCGATCAAAGGCTTATACCTTTGGCTGCAGGCTCAATTCCTGGGCCCCCATCGAGATGAGTGCAGAAGGCCACCAATCGATGCGTCTCTCTCACATCAATGTTTCTCTCTCCCTGTTTTTCCCCCCCCCCACTCTCTCTAAAAATCAATGGAAAAAATATCCTTGGGTGAGGATTTAAAAAAAAAAAAAGGTGATGATTGTCTTGACTGCTCTTATTCCAGACCTTCTTTGAGGAAAAAACGTGGGGAATATCCTTTATAATCCTCTGAGAAAAAAAATCTTATAATCAAAGGAAATCTTATTACTCTGAAAGTTAAAGTTTAAACTGAAATAATGGAAACTGCCCAGCTGGCATGCATCACATCCTGCTGATTTTGCTTTATGTTTAATGGGGGAGGCAGACCGAAAGTGAGATAGAAGATAGCTGACAGAATGCTGCCATGATGGGAGTGTAACCAGGGGTGTTTAAGTTTATCTAGAGGAATGTGTGAAGAAGGCCGATTAGTCGGTATTAAAGCAAATTAAATGGAAGTGAGTGTGGAAGATCACCTCAGCTTCCCAGGGCGGCGGATCTGAATTGGAATCGCAGCCCTACCACTTATGTGACCTTGAGTGAGTTACCCGCCCTCTCTGGAATTCAGTTTGCTCATTTGTGTAATGGGGGAGCAATGCTTACTCAGAGGATTAGGTAACACAATACCACAAGGTGCTCAGTGCAGAGCCTGTACCTAGTAAAGCATTTAATCACTTTTAGCTCTTACAACAACAGTACGAAACTTGCAACAAGTAAGTAAAAGAGGGAGCAAAGAAGGGAAAGCGTATGGAAAGGGCAAAAAATTATTTATTTTAATTGGTTTATTTTGGGGTGTTTGCGCATTGGTAAAAATCTCCTTCCAGAGTTTGGAGAGGTAAAGGGTTGCTGAATATCTTCCCAATGAACGTCATGAAAAAGAAGGAGGAAGAAGAGGAGGAAAAAACAACTAATAACAACTATCATGTCCTATGACCATCATTTCATAAGTGAAAGAAAGGCCAGTAAACACCAAGTCGGAAAAAAACCTTCGAAAAGGTCTGGTAACATAATAAGAGATATCCATCACTCTCATAAAAGATAGGACGGCAGCCTCCCGTTGTCAGTGTTTGTTAGCCCACCTCTAAACATGAGAAACATGGATGATCCAGTCAGTTCAGAGAAACAGATCATTTAAAAATAAACATTGACTTTTTCTGTTTTCCGGTTTGTTTACTGGATTCTGTAATTCAATGTCGAAGCTGAGGAGAGTGCAGGGACAACGTTGCATAACTTTATTAAATTTTTAACAATCCCCCCCCCCCAAAAAAAAGGTAATAAGATGAATGCCTTAGTAATGAAGTGGTAACCAGGACTCATCGGTTATTTTAAGCATTTTCCTCCCTTAAAGGAAGTTACTTAATCTTTAAGATTTTATCAAGCGTTTGGGACCTACTAGACCATGTTCACCAAACCCTAGGCGAATCCAGGACTGTGCCCATTTGGGATTCTCAGCTCCCACCAGGATGGTGTTCTGTCATCGCTGGGCACACTTCCAGCATCATTCTATCAGAGTCATGTATTTATTGTTTTTATCTTGATATTACATATCACCCTTCGTTTTCAGTTCTAACGCTGGTTTCCCACTCAGCTGACTTACTTGGTCAAAGAAAGATGTTGCCATCTGCAGGGGTATATGTGGTGGTGGAGAAAACGAAAGCTAGAGGCCAGCACCCACCCGCTGCCAGGGCCCAGCTTCCCGGCTACCCGCACTTGCTCCCACATACCCTGCAGATCAGGGCCCAAGCCTGCGCCATGCATGTGTCCCACACTCAGCCTTCCTATCACTCTCCAGGGTGACAGCCCAGAATGCAAAAGGTGTCAAGGAGCCCCTCTCCCACTTAGTTAAGGAGGATCTTCCATGCTCGCTGAACCTTCCCAAGGGTGCCTTGTCTTGTCTATTGTATTTTAAAGAAGAGCTTTATAAAGATCTCCAACTCCTCTCTGACTCGAAAAAGTTAAGTGAGTTAAAGATAAAATCTTAACCTCTAGCCCTAACCGGTTTGGCTCAGTGGATAGAGCATCAGCCTGCAGACTCAGGGGTCCCAGGTTCCATTCCGGTCAAGGGCATGTACCTTGGTTGTGGGCACATCCCCAGTGGGGAGTGTGCAGGAGGCAGCTGATCGATGTTTCTCTCTCATCAATGTTTCTGACTCTCTATCCCTCTCCCTCTCTGTAAAAAAATCAATAAAATATATTTTTTAAAATCTTTTTAAAAAATCTTAACCTCTATTTAGAATCCTGTTATTTTTAAGACCTAATAAGACCACTAACATTAATTCAAAGTATTAATGCTTAATAATCATTATTAACTATGAAAGCTTTCATAGAATAGGTTGCTTACAGTATCAGCCTCAGAGAGCCCTCCTTTTGCTTTCCAAAATGTTAACTTTTAGCACTCTACTTCACTTCCTTCTCTGAGACGAATGCAGGTGCACATTTAGTTGAATGGTGGCCTTTTGTTCTATGGTTTTTAATTATGATTCAACCCAAACTGGTGGGGTTTGATGAGGATTGTATAGATTAGTTTTCACTTTTCTCAGAAATTTTTCTATGAAAGGCTAGCTTATCTCAATATACTATTTCAAGTAATTATTTTTTATTTACTCTGATTATAATTCTACTACTTAAGTATTTATTGGGTGCCAGTTATGTGCACTGTGCTAAGATGAAAATAGCCTATTCTCTTATACTCTGTCTGCAACCAAGTGAATTTTGTTCCTTACCTGAAGCTTATTATTCTAGTTAGTATGATTATTTTCTATCCTAAAGTAAATCTCAAACAGTCTTTTAAAATTATATTTTAGTCGCATCTCTGTAGCCATCTTATCTATCAGTTTATCAAACAATTTATCTGTTTAAGGTGTTTCACCTGAAATGTTTTCACAGTCTCCCTATATCATCTTCATAAGTTTTTAAATTAACTTTCCAAAGGTAATCTCATTTTCCCCCAAATAATCTCATTATCCCCTCAAAAAATGTAAGGTTTAATTTCCCACACAAAAGTAAGCATGCTTTGCTAGTGGTTCCTTCCAAAACCTGCATTTCTTTCTTTCTGATGTGTTCTTGTCATAAAGCTTCTGAATATGAGAGATCCCTCTTTAACACCCTTGTTGTTTGAAGAACCCCAAAATATTTTTATCTTCCATTATAAAGCTAATCTCAATCTTACTTTTTTTTAAAGAAGTAAAATTACTCTGTACTTTAAAAATGCATTGCATGATTGTGATGATAGATATATGAATCTATACACGCGATAAAATTGTATAGAAATAATACACGCACACACATCAAACACACAATGAACACATTACAGAATTAAACTCTCCACTTCTGCAAAGTTGTAGTTTACTCAACTGGAAACACTGCAATAGTCATTGAGAGTAAGTTATTTTTGCTATTTGGCTGCATGTTCTTATAAAATACCAATTCCAAGTTTCATGTTGGGCCAAGGAAATCTGGCTCTTTCTTATCTCCAGCTCCTCTGGTTCTGTGACTGTGAGTGAGTTCATTACTCTGTGCCTCAGTTTTTGACATTTACTGTAAAAATTTAACCTTCCCTATTTCATAGAAGTGCTATGAGAATTAATAGAACTGATGCCAGAATGGAAACAGTTCATCAAAATTCAAGAAACAGATGAAAACATCTTCTTCCTTCTCAGTAAATGAATTCCCCAACTCACAGCAGAAGGGTCAAGTTTGTATTTAAAAGTATAACTGTGCTGCTATTACATGTTTTGTCATCTCTTTCACAATTGTCTTAGTACTTGATTCTTTACAAATTCTAAATGTTAAGCTTTGTTACAGTGAATTTAGCTCCCTTCTTAAAAGCCTAAGTACCCCACATTTTATTGTAAATGTGCCATTATTTCTGTCAGTAGTAACAACTAATATTTCTGTAGGACTTGGCTTTTGGGAAACTCCAGACACTTTCTATTTATTGCCTTATAATGCTGTGAACTAGTTTTGTCATCGCTGGCAAAACTGAGTTTCAAGGAAGATCACTAACTTCTTTAGTGTTTCTCATCAACCAGCCCTTCTCTCATAGAACCAACAGAATTCTGTTCTAACCCAGAACTAGGATTCTTTCTTTTATTAGAAGGAACCACCATTTCCTGCTTTTGAAAGTCATCACTATTGAATTTGAAAGGAAGTGGATACATCTAAACCAAAGGAAGAGTCAGCCCATTAAATCCAAAGCTCCCTCCTCAGACGACTGCTTTGAGAACTGGGAGGGGACCCAGTGGTAGCGAGAACCAGTTCTCAAGTGTAGAAAATACTCCAGGAGTCTCTGAAATGACGCTATTTGGACCAAAATCAACTTTCATGGATATATTAGCACTTAGGAAGAAAGCAACTTTTTTGGAACTGTGTCATCATAAACTCTTCAATCCCAAAACCTGTTCAAAGTAGCCTGATTTGAGGAACCAATTAGTTCAGCAGTTGCTCGGACTGTGCGCGGTTCAAGTCCTGCCTGTCTCCTTGATTGTAAAATCTGTGGCCTCTTTCTGTGCCTCTGTTTCTCCATTAATAGAAGATGGGCAATAATAATGCCTCCATAGGAACTTACAGTGCTGAGCACGGTGATCAGACGTTGGTGAATACTCAAAAACTGCTGTGTAAAATTAGGTAACTACGGAGAATGAACACTTCCATATATATATATATATATGTTATTACAGTTTAGAGTATTAGGCAAGGCAAAATAGCTTTTTTTCTTTCCAATAAGTATATTTCTCAGTAAAATAAGATCTGACGCATTTCATATATTTGAGATCACAGATGTTCTTTCTGCTGATGAGTAAATATTGTGGAATGTTATTGTGGAAATGTCTTCCAAATATATTTGGTTCAGCTGTTATTCACTATTCACCATTTTTATTACAGTCTTTTATTGGGTGGAATTTCATGTGTTATAGTGTGTGATATGTTAATTGGAAATACTGAGTTTGTGGAGTAGAGTCTTGCCAATCCCATTCTTTAGTTAAGCATAAATGCATATGAAGTAGACGCCTCTCACTGAAGAATGCGAGTGATAGCATGCTGTTTTCATTTTAGACCATCTCCGAGCTCCAGACAGCCATTTCCGCCCTGAAAGAAGAGAGCAGCCGGCAGCAGCTCGCTGCGGAAAGGCGGCTGCAGGATGTTACCCAGAAGTTTGAAGATGAGAAGAAGCAGCTGATTAGAGATAATGAGCGAGCAATCAAGGTAATCGGAAGACTTCAGTACCCAGTGGTCCCAGCTGCTGCACTGGAATTAAAGGGGCAGATGCGTGCAGGTATCTGGCGTGTCCACACAGCCTGCAGTCATTCCACTCACTGGCCTCCACCTTTGATGTGTCCGGTGACTCAGGCCGCTTCCCTCTGAGAGGTCACATGCCAGCACACAAAGTCATTTTTGGCAAACCCACTCCATTCACATGGAACACACATTCGAAAACCACCCGGCACTCTTTCTTGAGAACCACTTTGGAATGGTCTCTTGATATTAGGATGACTCTTTCAGCCCAGGACTGCTGGCTAATAAATTCAGAAGTCAGCTTCCAATCGACATCCTATTCCCTGCCCACATCCTCTCATTATGCATCTGTGTGATGAGAAATAACCTGTTTGAGGTTTGGAATTCCAACTATTTGCTGTGCTCGTATGTGTGTGCTGAGTACCTAGGTGGTTTCCAAACGGCTTCAGCAAGGCACACCTTTCACAGCAACAGACACCCCCTGCACTCTGGTTCCTGGGGTGATGGGCAGTCTGATCTCCAGGTGGCATTTCCTTGGTTGGCTCCGGAGCAGTGAGTATCCCTGTGTTTGTCCGCCTCATGCATGTTTAATCTGTGAGGATAAGCATCTGGAAACCTTTATAAATAAGATTTAGAAGAGAACAAAAAAATATTTTAAGAATTCTCAGCAAAGGATAATTTTTGGGTGACTTTACTTTGTTAGAGCAATGCTTAAACCATGTAGAGTAATCATACAAAGCAAAGAAACATTTGGGTTTTATCACTGCCCTTTTCTAACACCCATCTTACGTTCTATAGCCCATTGTAGACGATCTGAGTAATTTAGGGAAACGTTACTGTTAATGTAAGTTGCTTTCTTATATATAAATAGACTAGAGGCCTGGCACATGAGATTTGTGCACTGGGTGGGTGTGGCCCCTCAGCCTGGCCTGCACCCTCTTGCAGTCTGGGACCCCTCAGGGGATGTCCGCCTACCTGCTTAGGGGATCAGGCCTAAGCCGGCAGTCAGACATCCCTCTCCCAGTCAAAGCTCTTGCAGTCCGCGACCTCTCACTCCTTACCGCTTGCCTGCAGCGGCTTCTGGCCTGGCTTCTGGCTGAGTGGCTCCCCTTGTGGGAGAGCACTGATCACCAGGGGGCAGTTCCTGTGTTGAGTATCTGCCCCCTGGTGGTCAGTGCGCATCACAGCAACCAATCGTTTCACCATTTGATAGATTTGCATATTAGGCTTTTCTTATATAGGATACTTTTAAAGCCTGGGCAATCCTGAATAGAGTAAAACACCTTTAAGGTATGAACAAAACCTTGGAAGCTATTACATCCAGCCTCCTCACTTTAGAAGAAAGGACTTATTTTATTTTATTATTAAGGATATTTTTCCTTATATAGTTCTATCCGTGAGCTTTTTCTTTCCCCCTACGTGTGATATAAGACAGAAGAGATGTTTCCTTTTCAGATTCCGCTAATTGAAAGAAATCTTTGGTTCTCTTCTCATTTATAAATGCACAACAAGTCCTCATTGACCTGTATAGCTAAGTTGAACACTTCGTTTCAACTTTCATTTTACGGGAATTTCTTTTCCAGTGATGTCCAAATACCAACTAGCAGGTAATTTCCAAATTTCAATAAATAATGGAATTCCAATATAAGCAAAAAGGGAAAACGCCCTGGCCAGGTGGCTCAGTTGGTTGAAGCATTGCCCCAAGCACCAATTATTGGAATTTTGTGAAGTGGTTACAAAATAAGGATTCAGGGACATTGGCAGAGTTTGAAGTTGTCACTTGCACCTCTCTGGTGTGTTCCAGAATCCTATGTCTTTCCTTGACCGCAGGTGGTTGAGAGGTTTTGTGTGATGTCGGCTACTCTATCTACCCTATTTCTGTGCTGTTAGTGCATTTCTGCTATGCTAGTTTTTATTGTTATTTATTCATGTCATTTGGTGTTGGGAGAGAGAAGTTCAATCTACTATCTATTCTCAGAAGTCTCTTTGACTTCCTTATAATATTTAACAAGGAACCTGTGTTAGTCAGCTATCGTCACAGTAATGCTCCATAAGAAACAATCCCCCAAACTGAGCGACTTATAAGAAAGGACATTAATTTTTCTTGCAAGGTGTCTGCAGATCTCTGGTGTGGCTCAGCTGTGGGCTGTGGCTGGTTGGGTTTGACCCCACCTTTAGATTGGGCTCATTCCAATGAAGCTCAGGAATGCCTAGGAGCAGTGATCCCATCTGCCCTGTAAACAGCCTCTGACACCCCTCTGAGCTCCACGGCAACACCTCCCAACTCAGCTGCCATTCCCAAGCCTCCTCCCATTCCCAGGCCCCGTCTGCTCTCCCTCCTCTTAGCACTTAAATGGTGGTATTACTCAAGGCCTCTTCTCTTTGCTGTGTATGCACTATCCCTACACAGTCTCATCCCCTCAAGTAAGCATTCATGCAAATGATTTTTGAATTGTCACCTCCACCCATACGCCTTTCTGAGCTCTCCATCCAGTTCTAACTGCTGTTGCACATTTTCACTTGGATAGTCCAGAGGCTGCTCAAGTGAGACATATCATAGAGTTACCTTCCTCCCGCTGTTCCCTTTCCCCCAGCCTGTTCTTCCTCTTGTATTGATGATCTGAACTAGATTATCACCAGCATCCACCTGGCCACTCCAGTCAGATTCCACAAATCCCCTTGAGCGAATTCTCCCTTCCCTCACCTCATCGCTGCCAGCCCTCGCCCTCACATGCCCTCTGGTCCCCGGAACTCTGAGGAAGTCCTTTCCCTTGAAGATTAAATGTCGTCTTCTCTGTGACACGTCTGAGGGAGAGGCTCACACCAGCTTTGTCAATTCCTGCAGTAAAGTGTTCACCACACATGTCCACAGTCCCTCATCTCAAACCGAGGCTGAGTGTGTTCTGTGAAATCATAGTATAGGAAGGTGACATGGTGCTTATACTTTGTCCTCAGTGGGATCTGGGACAACACACAGAATCAAACACACAAGCACTGGGAAACACAGATTATCTAATCTAATAAAAGAGTAATATTAAAATTGAGCATTTCTTTGGGATGCCTAAGCCACGCCCACCAGCCAATCAGAGCAACTGTATGCAAATTAGCCCAGGCAAGATGGTGGAGGCTGCAGCCCGGGGGTCCAGCAGGGCAGACAGAAGACCTCTGCCTCTATCCAGGCCACAGCCACAGGGCGGGAGGAGCAAGCCAGCCGGTAAACCCTTCCCGTCTGCCCCCCCCAATCCCCCTCGGGCTTCGGGGCGGGACCAGCCGGCCGGCCCGGAGGCTGTGGCCTGCAAAGCACCCGATGGCCGGGGCACACACACAGGGTAAGCCTCCTGTGTGTGTGCCCCGACCATCGGGAGCTTTCCAGGCAGAAGCTGAGGGGTGGGAGAAGCGAGCCCACACTGCTATCCAGGGGAGACAGAAGCTGTGCTATTCGTGTCCCCGAATGGAGGGGTGGATGATCCAGAGGTGGAGGTGCTCCTGCTTTGGAGCTGCAGTGCCGGGGCTGCATGGGCAGCTGCCACCTGGCTGGGGCTGAGCGCTGAGTTGGGGGTTAATGCCCCCTCACCATGGAAGCTTTAATGAGGAAAGGAGGGCTGCTTCCTCTCTCACACACATACCGCCTCCTGAGCCCACTCTCTCGCTGGCTCCATTTTCTCTGCCACAGGGGCAGGGGTCTCCTGTGAGAGGCCCTGTCTCCCTTCAGAGCTGGGGTGAACCCACGGGAGCCAGGAGATGGAGAGATGGGCAGGGGGCTGGCAGAGGGAGCAGCAGCCAGGGAGAGTTTGGGGGGAAGTAACCAGATGGGGGAGGGGTGGAACAGGATGGAGGGAAGAACTTTATCAAGGAGTCAGTGGACAGCAGAGTTAAAAAAAGAGGATGTATGAGTGAACTGTAGGGCCTATAATAAAAACCAAGTATAGTTGTGTACTGGGGATAGATTTTAAAAGAAGTCAGAAAAGAAAAAAAGATAAATGATAGTGGATAATTAGGCAGGTAGATAGATAGGTATTAAAACAGTGGCAGTAAGTAGAGAAGAATGTATGGCAAAGGTAGGATGAGAGAAAAAGAAGGAGGGAAGAAAAGGTATAAAGGGGGAGCTGGTAGAGCTTAAAAGGAGAATGGGAAGAAGGAAAGAATGGGGGAGGGAGCAAAGCAGGTCAGAGGGAGGAAGTGAAGAAAAAAATTAAGATGGGAAGGAAGGAAAAGGGGAGGGTGGTCAGAGGTAAAGATAAAGGAAAGAAGGAATGTGGGAAGGGAAGGAGGGTAGTGTGATGATGGAGCAGAAGTAGGAAATAAGGAGGAAAGAAAAATTTATAAATGATGAGTCAGTAGGAAAAGTGTTACATAAAGGAGAAAAATTGTGTGAGAGGAAGAAGCCAATAAGGAAGTCAAATACAATTGTGCGTGAAGGGGATAGGATAAGATTAAAAAAGAAAGTTAATAGGGGTGACCAGGCTGGCAGGGGAGGGCAGTTAGGGGGATCAGGCAGGCAGGCAGAGTGGTTAGGGCAGGCAGGCAGGCAGGTTAGCGATTAAGAACCAGAGGTCCTGGATTGTGAGAGTCCCGAAGAACTCCATATTGGAGAGGGTGCAGGTCGGGCTGAGGGACCGCCCCCCGGTGCACGAATTTTGTACACCAGGCCCCTAGTCCTCAATAAATGGGACACATAGAGACCATGGACATCCTGGCGATATCAGTCAAGTTTTGTGTTCTCACAAGTTAACTGCAACCTTTCAAAACTTATTAATAGTTTTTGGAGGATTTTGGATCGAGGACTGCAGATGGGAGGTTGTGAACTGTGGTTTCATGAATTCTCTTTCTCACCAACTAGACTCGATGCTTCTTGAAAGCAAGCCCTTTGCATAATATTTGGCTCAGTGGTAGTGCTGGAAATGCGCTGAATTAATGATGTCCCCTCATATACCAGGGCTCTGAAAACTAACAATGCCACTTGGCTCTCGTGTTATTTCATCAATAGCAACCCGCTTGTATACAATTTGTGATGCTGTCACAGATCTTGTGGCCACAGTCATATATTTTGACTGATCAGGCAGCATCTAACAGAACACCCTACAGCTTGTATGTGTTATCTGAGAGCATGGTTTGTATGCTCCGGGGAAGGCCTCCAAAAGACTGTCCACTGAAGCCAAGTCATCTAAATGTTAGTTAGTACCGTCCTCTCTGCTCCCAGAGTTCACTGGGGAAGCTGTTAGAAGCTGCTCTACGATAGACTGCCGACTGTCCTCCTGCCCGCCGCCCCGCCAGGCCGAGCCCTTTCTTTGAAGCTAGTGTATTGAAAGTTCCTCACTGTGAAGCCAGATGTCCAAGCAGAGGTTTCATATCAAGGAGAAATGTTGTCAGATTCTTGCTTGCAGGCATAGAAAGGAGGTTTGAGAGCACTGATGCTGCTCTCCCCTGGCCACTGACCGGAGTTCACAAGGAAAGGTCGGCTGCCAGTAGGATGTCTAGAAATCTGGTCTGCGTTACCAGAAGGGCTGGAGGGGGGAAAACGAATATTTCATAAGATTGGGCAATTCTTACTGTGCTCAAAGCTTACAGGAATCCATTTCCTAAAGAATGAAAGTACAGAGCTCATTGTGGGGGCTCAGCAGCACTGCGAAGCAGAAAGAGACCGCAGTGCCCCACATCCACGGCTTTGTCTGGGCCTGTTCGTTATTTAGTTCTCGTCTCCCCCGCCTGCACATCCTAAGGGCGAGAGGGAAGTAGCGTTTTCTTTGTGCCCTCCTGAATTAGAATTAATAATGCTAAGAATAGAAGTGTATTCTATGTTCCCCCCCCCCCGCCCCAGGAAGGCTTGCCTGCTCGCTCAGAGAGGGAGGCAGAGCCATTCAGCTGAAGTAGCATGGGGGATACTTGCCATTTTCCAGGAAGAATGCCCTGGGAGATAAGTTTGGGTACCAGGTGGCAGGGAATTATGGCCTGGCTTCCTAAAGCAAGGAGAAGCAAAAACAAGTAAGCAGAGCCTGGTCTGTGCTGCTCAGTGGTTGAGTGTCAACCTGTGCACCAGGAGGTCACCGTTCGATTCCTGGTCAGGGGTTGCAGGCTCGATCCCCAGTGTGGGGCTTGCAGGAGGCAGCCAATCATTGATTCTCTCTCATCACTGATGTTTCTATCTCTTTCTCCCTCTCCCTCTCTGAAATAAATAAAAATAAGTATTAAAACAACAACAAGTGATCAGAGAATAATGACCAAATTATTTTACCTTTCCTCTAGTTCCGCTCTCTGGCAAATTTTTATTTCATTTAAAGACTAGTTGAAGATTATTTGCTAAGTGGACAAAATCTTTCAAGTCTTATGAAAAATATTCTCAGCCTCTGGAACACTGCCTTGTATACACCAAGGAGCCACTCAGGTTTGATGAGTGAATGCATGCGGATTCTAAGAGAGCAGTGAAAACCTCCCTCCCCATGGCGAGGTGAATTTCACTCCTCAGAAGTCACTCTGGGGCTGTTTGTGATTAATATCACCATCACATGACTGAAAACATGCATTGCTTTGCTTAATCAAATATTGGAAGTCATAGGCATCATTTAGTTTTTTAGTATTTAAGACATTCACAAATTTGGAAATATTTTAATGTTTAATAATTATAAACTATATAAGAAACCACCCCCCAACTTCAGCCTTGGTGATCACAACACCCAGTAGCAGCACTGGCCCCCTGTGGGGGCCTGAGGGAGCGCCTGGCCCATTGTCAGGGCTCAGCCAGTTGGGTGCTCACCGTGGAGATGGTGCACACTGCCTCAGGTCTTTATGGAGAGCCAGTTATTAAACATCTACATACCATTGCTGCAACAGCTCCCTTTCCCCTACTCCACTCTCTTGATGAAATTGACCTTCAGCTCTTATGCCCATGGTCATGGTCACCCTCTCAACACAGGGTGTGTGTGGATGGACTGGTGGACAGATGATACTTCCATTATTCCTCTTCTACTCTTCCTTACTAACAACCAGTCGCTTGCATTGCTTTTTCTGATGTGTGTGATTCAGCGCTTTCAAATATTCACTTAAAGTTCTAATCCCAGTATAATAAAGTTTGCAAAGTAACCTACCATCTTTTCTTTAAATTCAGTGGTGTTTCCCCATTTCTAATCTTTCTCTAACTCCATGCAGCATTTGACTACACTGACCAACGATTTTCCTTCTGGCATGGGATTTAGTATACTTTTTCTGATAAAGAGCCAGATAGTTAATATTTTAGGCTTTGTGGGCCATACGGTCTCTGTAGCAATTACTCAGCTCTTGAAAACAGCTTTAGACTATATATCAACAAGTGGGTGTGCCTCTGTTGCAATAAAACTTTATTGAAAAATAGACTGGGTTCATGCTAGATCTGTGGGCCATAGTTTGCTAATTCCTGCTTTAGACACTCACGCTTCTCTTGGTTTACATGTTCCTTCTACTGGTCTCCTGCTGGCCTCTCTTCCTCCTCGGGCGAGTTCCTCAACGCTGCACGCTAGGCTTCCTTCTCCTTCTTCCTCCACAGTGAGCGCATCTCCCCTGTGATTCAGCCATCACTCCTATAGAGAAGACTCCCAGAACCTCAGCCTGACTCCTGGCTAGTCCAAGATCGCACTGCCTGCAAATCATGTTCTTTGTGAGGACTCATTGCTCTTTTAAATTTTTTGGTAACTACACCATTGAATTCTCATCTTCCCTTCCAAGTTGGCTCTCTTTTGCAGTCTATCAAGGTTACCCCCCATCTTTCTGTTTCCTGCTAGAAACTTTGGGCTCATCTTTGTCCTTCCTGTCCTTCATCTCAGTTTATCTCAAGTCCACCAGGGTCCTAGAATGCATTTCTTAGTCCTCTGATAGGACCCTATTCAGAGCCCTTCTCAACTGTGATTGATTGAAAACAGCCTGCTCTCGGCTGAAGGCCCTGGCAAAGGTCCCCAGCTCCAGCCAGCATGAAGAACCTGCCCGACAAACCTCACGTCACTGATGGGCCTGCCCTAAGACACGAGCTTGGAAACCAGTCGGGGAAAAGCAAGCCCGTGGGCAAAAGGAGCAAAGGATAGTGACACAGTTCACAGACGAAAGTGAGACGCAGCAAACATGTTCAAGTTTGCTCACCCTTGGCAAACGTAAAGAAACGTAGATCAAAACCCCAAAGCTCTGAAGGGCCTGGCTGCCACGTGATGGGAAGAAGCTGTGAATTTGAACAACTACCCAGTGAAGCACCATTGCTGGGAGCATAAATTGGTGCAGCCTCTTTGGAGGGCAGTGTGGGGATATCCACGACCACGTTAAATGCATTAACCTTTGGCCCAGCAGTTCCATTAATAGGAATTGATATACAATACCTCTGTGAGCAAAAAGCTAGGGAAGAAAGTAACTTATGGTACATTCATACAATGTAATATTATGGGGGCACTTTTTTAAAAATGAAGTAGATCTTTGTACAAAAATGAGACAAGATTGCCAATCCATAGTAAGTGAAAGAAGGCAGAATGTCGTACACTTAAAATTGCCTGAATGGGTCTCAAAAATGGGTAAGTGGTTATTTGGATTTGGGGGGGGGGTAGGACTTTTGATAACTAAGATATTTCCATCCTCACAATGTCCTATTACTGAATTGAATTGAGAAGATTGCTTATAATGTCAAGATCCAGCTCCTCTGTCTGGCATTGCAGAGCCCACACAGACTCCTCAGCACTCCCCAGTGGGCACATTCAGGACTAGCGAAGCCAGTGTGATCACTGTCCCCAACTGCCCGTCGGTGCCCAGGTCCTGCCTTCACTGAGCTGTGTACCTCCCTCTTCTCTGCAGCCTCTTGTTCATCCTCAGATTGTCCGGAGTTAGCAAGGCCACCTCAAGGTCCTGCTTGCCTCCTCCATGAAGGTTTCTGGCTGCTCCAGTCCCTGGGGCCTCATTCGTTTACGAAGTTCTATCAATAATGTTTGGTGGTTCTCTTAATGGTTTATGTCTCATACTTCTGGTTTCTGCATGGGGGGGGGGGGGGGGGAGAGGGAGAGAGGGAGAGAGAGAGGGAGAGAGAGAGAGAGGAAAAGTTAAATAGCCAAGCCTTTGGGTTAACACACTCCTCTTTTAAGATGCAGGCATCCTTCTGATGTGTTAACATATTTTACTACTTGGAGTAATTCACACTCTAATGAGGTCTTCCTAACCATTAGCTGCGCTCATCCCATTGGAAGGACTGGAAAGTGGTATCCAGAGGGAAAAGAGAGGGGAGCTCCGGGGTAGTTTAGGAACCTGAGGAAGGGAGCAGAGGCCTCCAGGGAGGGGCAGGTGCCTGGAGGGCAGCAGGAGAGGCTGGGTGAAGAGGGGCAATGGAGCAGGACACCTGCTGTGGACGTGGTTTCAGATCGTTTTCATTGCTACAGAAGTTTAGCACCTGACTTCCTATGAATATCTGACTATCTCTCATATGATCCTATGTTTACATGTGTAGGTTGACATCTGTGTATTTTTTAAAAAGGAAATGGCATGTATATATGTATGTGTGTGTGTTTATATACTTTCCCCATAAAGATAGAATATGTGTGTGTGTGTGTGTGTGTGTATACCTGCATATTTTCCAACAGTTATTATACATTTGTCAGTGAGACAAAAAGTGAAGCTGTGAATAAACAGTTGTGTTATCATAACTGATTCTGCATAAATGTGCCTGGAAACATTTCAGATGGGCCTAGCTCATGGTGCTTCACATTTAGATCACACTATTTTTAGGGGATTTGTTGCACAAGAAACATCTAATGAGAGAATTAATCTATACAGCCTTACACAATTTCTAAAGCACTGAATCAAAATCAGTAAATTAGTAAAAAAGAGTCCTAGTTTTATACATCTGTCGTGTTTTCCAAATGTGTATAACTGGACCAAAATAATGTGGTGCTGTCTGTCAAGCCATCAGAAAAGGCAAAAATGTTATTTGCAGGGTTGTCAGCAGGAGGCCGTTGCTATCATAGCAGCGGCACGAGCCGCCGAAGCTGAAACGGCAGATCTGGAGCGAGAGAGATCTGGTGGCTGGTGGGTTACAGGAATGCTTTAATGTTGCGAGCACAGCGGAAAATGTGGAATTCAAAACAAAGCAGCAGCCCATTTCTTTCAGGAGAGATAGAACTATTTACTTTTATGTCTCTGTCACTTGCTTCAGGATTCTTCATAAAGCCCTCTAACCACCTAAATAAATATTCATGTGGCTGCTCAACATCTCATTAATAAAACAAGATTTGGTGGTAAAATATTTCAGAGTAGCATATGATTTGCATCTCACCCTTGTTTAACTTTAAATCTCAAGCAATTAATAAATTAGACTTGAGAGCTTTTTAAGAGGTAACATCTTACATGTACCACAAATTGCATTATTTTTATGTGTAAATAATGATGAAAGGAGAGATTGTTCCTTTGATGTCTATAAACTACTCTGTAAAATATGCAGAAAACATTCTTGAGTTCAGTTGGAGCCAAAACAAATAGACTAGTTCATAAAACAAAGCAGCAGCATTCTCAGAAACAAGCATTATTTTTTTCTCTTCTTCCCAATTGCTCTTTTTCATCTTCTGTTCTTGCCATTCCTACTGGCAGATGCATTCCAAACTCCAAAGTGGTGCTCGCCTGCAGTTCCTCACCCAGAGAACGGGGTTCTTCTCAGCTTCCTCTTGTGCAAACCTCGCTGGGCTGCCAGGCTTTGCACAGTGAATCATGTTTATCAGTATTTCATTGTTGCTTAAAAACTAATTATTCCATAGTTTAGCAAATACCAGTGTGTCTCAGAGAGATATATTTATTTCTTAACTATTTTCCAAGCCAGCTTATCTCAGTTCATTTTATTCTGCAAATCCTCATTTACAAAGTGTCCAAGGTTAGCCTAATTTTTTCTTTGGAATTGGTAATGAACAGCACCTCCTTGTAAGTTCCTGTCTACCATGGAGAGGATACAGAAACAGTTAGAGCTCCAGTTAGAATGTTCAGCAAGTTCATTATCAACATCACAGGATGCTGTGTTCTCCATCAGGCTGCACGTGTGATCTTCTTTGAACATGCTGTAGCGTGTTAGATTAAATACTATGTAAATATGCTGGGCTGAAGAGGGCAAAGCTGGATGCTTGATCTAAAATCCCTCCCAGCCTGACCATGCATATGCTTCCATGGAATCAGTGCTGCTGTGGCTGTTTCAGCCCTGCTAACAAGTCTGCCGTTTTTCCTTGGCCTAATGCTGTCTCATTGAAACTGGTCCTGAGCTCTAATCCCATCAAGCACCTGTCTTCGCTCTGAGCTCCTGGTCACGTGTCCTCTGGTTGGGTTTCCATTCTGGCTTCTCTTCTTGATGGCAGCTCTGTGCTCGAGCTCACCACCTCCCTGTCTTCAAACACCATGCTGTCATCCATCCTTCCTTTCCTCTTAGTGTCATGAGCAGAGTGTTAAGTAGGGTGGGTTCAGGGAACCTGTTTCATTGTATACTAGCTAAAATCTCAGTCCCATGTTACTTTACTGATTAGGAGGATCTTAAAGCTGAAAAGAATCTCAGAGGAGTAGATCCTCTGGCCTCTCATTCTCCCATCTTTGTCCCCCGTTTCACTTGAGCCCCTGGAGGCCAAGTTCCTGGTCCCTCCCATTAGGCAGCACCGAGCCTGGAACCCAAGCCTTGAACCCGAGTCACGTCTTTCCCTCTCATTCCATGTATTCAAACACATGGAAACGGAAATGTTGTTTTTACTTTAAACTATATGTGAGCCACCACAGTCTTTTATGGTTCCTTATGACACAAACACAACTTCCCGTGGCTTTTGGAGGGGGGCTCAGCAAAGCCATTTCTCATTTGGGCTTTGAAAAAGTGTTTCCTTCGGTCATTGGCTTTGTTGCTTTTTTTGATTTTATTATTCCTATTATTATTTTTTTATTTATTGTCACTAATTTCCTTAGAAACAAAATGTTCAAAGCCAATTTAGAGAAGTGTCATGATTTGAAAAGCCTCTTTCTGAACACTTCACCTGATTCCAGAGAATTCCAAGGGAAGGAGATGTTACTAATAATTGCGGCCTCGCGCAGCTGCTTAGACGTGCAGGTCCGCAGACAGGCCCGTGCCAGGACTGATTTGTGAGAGGACTGAGGAGCTTGTCTTCCAGGAGGAAACCGCTCGGTTGGAAAATGCATTAGTTCAGGTGACTTTCTGTGAACAAGTTCAAGGGCCAGCACAGTGGTGCTCGTTGCTTTTGGAAGGGCCCACACCGTGGGATGAAGGCGGCAGGCCCTGCGTCCTTTCAGTAATTTCCCAGCTGTTGCCAAACTGTGAAGGGTGTTTCTAATGTTGCCACTGTTTCATTTTGCTAAGGCTCAAACATTCCTTTCTGTAACCTTCCATGTGTTCGAGAGGGGGGGCGGGGTGGAGAGAAACTCCTAAGATGGGTCTGGAGCCAGACTGCCTGGGTTCAAGTCCAGCTCCACCACTTAGAAACACGGGATCGCAAACAAGTCACTTAAACTCTCTGTGCCTCGGTTTCCTCATTTCAAAAGTGGAACTAATAGCAGAACATAGAGGAATTGCTGTGAGATGTAATGAATTCATGCTTGAAAAGCGTTTAGAAGAGTATCTTCTACTTAAGGCCTTCACAATTGTTAAAAGACCCTATCCAATAAGAGTTTGAGGTATGTTCAAACATAACCACTGTAAATGAACCTCTCTTGGTCTCTTCTAGCTGCTGTCTACCCTCCATCCCTACTTGGTTCTTACATCTCCTGGTGCTGTCAGAAACTGCTCTTGGGTCAACAGTGGCATCCTTGTTGCTAAATCCACGGGAAACTCCATCTTTGCTTGACTTCCCTGCAGCATCTGACTCAGTGGAAGGCAGGGCCTCCTAGGCACATACACAGCCCCTTGTTGTCTGTCTTGCCCTCAAGCGTGTGGTTTGCCCTGGGGCACTATGGGCTTTCCTTTCTCTTTAGGTTCCGTGATCTCATGTAGGCTGTCTCATTCACCCATATTTTGACAACTGGCAACTTTCTATCTCTAGCCCAGATCTCCCAGCTCACTGCATCCCAGATCTTTCTGGAAGCTTCCTGGATATCTACACAGATCTCAGCATGTCCTCCAGAAACCTGAAACTCACCAAGTCCAAAACTGAAGCTCTGAACCACCCACACCTGCATCTGCCCTGTGCTCCCGGGTGCAGTCAGTGGCACTGGTCACCAGTTTGTCCAGCCAAGGCTCATGCTGCTTTCCGATTGTCATTTCCCACAGCTAGCCGGTCACCTGGTTCTGGTCCTCATTCTGCCTCACCCTCTTCTCTGCATCCCCAAGGCCCTCCTCTCCCTAGGGCATGATGTGAACAGGCTCCTGCCCCAGGGTTGCCTCCCTCAGCCCCTCTCTGCACCACACCCAGAGGGACCTTTCCCTCACTGGGTCTGCACAGGCCGAGGCTGCAGCCCAGACGCTCTCACAAGGTTTCAGGGCTCCAGAGCCGCCCACCGCTCTCAGCCACCTCTCACCTCTATGTTCCTTGCAGTCCACCCTCTCCCTCATCCTCATCTTTACTCTTCACCTGGGACAAGCTTGCTGCCTTCTCCAGCTCTGGCCCCTTCCCTTGCCCGCCTCCTCCTAGTCCTCCAGGTCTCACCTTAAAGGTCTCCGTCCCTAGGAAGACCTCGTTGATCATTCCTGCCTCCCAGACTGGCTTACGTCCTATCCTTTCTGCTCCCTCTGTCCTCTGATTCTCCCACTGTGGCGTGGACACACGTGATGTGGTGATGGCTGTTCTCTGCACTGCCTCCAGGCTCCTGAGCTCTGTGAGAGCAGGGCCACTCACCACCAGCCCCAGAGCCATGCCCCTGCCTGAGACAGCCGCCACTCCTTTCACTCATGGGCTCACCAGATGTTTACGCCAAGTCAGCAGAGGCCTAGTGACCGCCTGTGTATGGACTGTATAAAGGAATAAATGTATAGTTCCCTTTGGAAAGCACTTTCTTTTTGAAATGATATGGCAACACATGTGCAGAGAAAGCAAGCAATTTAACTTCTCAAGCATCCAAAACTCCCTATCCTCTCCAGGCTTACCTCCCTGCTCCCCGTCTCCCCTCTTCTTCCCCCACCTCTCTGAGGCAAATGAGTGAAAGCATTTCTCTGAATGTTTCGCCTGCAAACACTTGACAAAATTTTAGGACTAAGAGAATAGTCATCCTTACAGGCTTCACCCCAAGATAAGAACATTTTCTGGTCCAGCCTCTTTCAGCTGTCAGCCCCTAACTGTCCAGAAGTTCTGAGAAGTTGGACTTCTCTTTCCTTTCTCCTTGTGATGCTTGATTATTCATGACACAAAAATGCCTTTTATTTTATCAATAAACATAAATATGTCAAAAAAAATTTAAACTAAACCTTCCCTGCCCCATGCAAAATCACTAGAATTTAATACACGTGCATGTTTAACTAGTGTAACAGACAATGAGAATAAGGACCCATGAAGAGGCTGTCTTCCTAGTGAGACCAGTTGAAGGGGAAGGTGCTTTGCAAAAAGTGAATCATTGGTTATATTCTATGGAACAAAAGTTGAGGTTTGAATGAAATTAAAATAGTAAATGCAACCTCCAGTTAAGATATTAAAAAAAAAAACACTTTTATACCCAGCACATTTGTGTAGAGAGTTTAAGAGATGAGTTGAATTTTATTTGAATAGAGGAAAGTTATCAGAAAGAAAAACATTTACAGGTAAAAGAAAAAAAATGTTGGCACCATATGGTTTTTAGACTGAGGTTGCTAGAAAAGCCTGTGAGGTCTGCTGACTTCAGTGTCAGTGGGTAAGAGAGAGCAAGTGGTTACTACACTTTTATTTATCTTATTTTTCCCTGATCAGGAAGCAATGGGTCCTTTGAAACATTTCACCTTCAGCCACCATGCCTTCATTGGGACAAAATTCTCTAGCTGTTGCTTTTCCAAGAAATGATGTACAGGAAATATTACACTCAAAAGCCAGAGAATCTGTAGCAAATGATTTGGGGGAAAAAATTCAAAGCAGTGATTTCTATTTATGCCTGCTGAATGGGGACCTGAATGAGACTGTGTCCTTTCAAATGTCTGCCTTGAGGTTAAGCCCCACAGATGGCAGGAAGAGCCAGGATTCAAAAGCCAGAGAAGAAAAACTGCTAATGAAAAGAAAAGATGAAAATTAAGTACAGGGCTCAAAATACGGCATTCTGAAAATCATCAAATGAGTTTCAAAACTTTATTTTTGTTCCATTTCTGGTGTCCGTTTGGAGTTTTTCTCTCTCTTCTGGGACTAGCCTGTCCTTCTATCTGTGAGATCATTACAGTTCCAAGAGTGTGAGAGCGAGCCACACATGCCCATCCGGCCACTTGCCTGAGGCTCCTGCACCCTTCAAAGGCCGGTCCAGGACCAAGCAAGCTTCGAACTTCATAGGAAAGACTTTTAAGTGTGTTGCAGGAAGAAGTCCTAACATATACATATTTATTTTGCTGCGGAAATTGTATTTCCCAGTGAGAGCTGAGCCATAAAGGTTAATAGCATTTTTCTGGGAATTAAATAGAATGGAACTTGTAAATATGAATTTCATTGCAGCTGAGAATGTCTTCCAGCTTGAATCATTTGCACTATTGTTTAGAGATCCTGGCTTCTGTAGGTATGAAGTGCAGTTTTTTTAAAGGGTTATAGCAATAATAAATAATTACTAGAATCCAGACCTGTGATTATAGCGTGGCTCCTGGTCTTCCATTTCCTGGAACACTCCTGCCCTGTCTGTGTCCAGCCCAGAATCGTATCATTCCTGAAATGCCCCTTATGGCATCACGCCCTCTCATTGTTTTTCTCCTACTAGTCTCCTAATCCCCTCTTCTCATTTCCACCATTGCCCCCACATTTTGAACCGATTTCACTACAAGACTGTTGTAAGGGAAAATGTGTTTCTTGCATCCCAAATGGAAACTCTGAACACAGTTTCCAACAGAAACATTGTTCTGAGTGGTAGATGGATCTCATGGTACAATTAGCATAATATGACATTTCAGATACTTAAAGGATAATCTTTTTTCAGAATCAATTCTTCCCCTAGAAACAAATTTGTGACTCAGACTAGTTCCCCCACCTAGACCACTTTTCCCTCCACCTCTTACAACCCCAAATCCGTACAGAAGTAGGGTTGGGCCTATTCCCTCTGCTTTCTCACCATACATTCATTTCTGCTTTGCTTCTTACCAGTGCCCAATTCAGTATTTGGCAGATAGCAAGCACTCAGTTAATTCTTGTTGAATGAAGAAATGATTTTGGCATGTACATCTATCAACTAATAGAGCCGCATTTTTACAAATGACCACCATCCTACTTACTTTAATATCGCCGATAGTGGTGGTGATTTTAGTAGGAGTTGTTACTGTGATGTGATAGTGATGAAGGTGATGACAAGCGTGCTACCAGTCATGACTCTCCTCCAGCTCCCAGAACAGCATTCAGCTCTGCCGACCACCTTCTTCACAGTGTCTCCTTTTGGAAGCCCCCAGATTTCACCCTTGGATGCCTCCTGTGGTCCATGATTCTTCTTTTCAAAAGCCCTAGGCATAAATCCTGCATCAACCCTCTGTGATGTCCCCTATTCTTTGTCCCTCCTACAATCTCAGCTCTGTTCTTCTGCAGAAGAGTCACAACTGAACCCTGGCCCTAGGTCCCCTCGAGTTCCAGACCAGACAGACACCTCCGTGGATGACCTCTTGGCACCTAGACCTCAACCTGTTTCCTCCCCACTCTTACTGCTCACGACTTCAGTTATACCAAGCTCCTCAGCTGACTTTTTCCCTTCCTTGCTTCCCTCCTACATAGTCAGTTTTTTCTGGCTTAAATTAACTCTTTTTTTCTATGACTCTTACCTCAATCCAGATTTTTATGCTGATTTCTTCTCCCATGGATTCTTCTTGAGTCTCATTGCTCCCTCTCATCCAGCTGCTTCATGTATGACCAGAGCAATAAACCAGCCATGTATCTAAGCAGACCCAATCATGTTGTCCCCCTACCTGAAAGCTTTCAGTTAGTGCCCCTGCCCAGTGAAACACAAGACAGCTCAACTATCCACCCTCACCTTGCACTGCTCCCTGCTACACCAGCCAGAGTGTACTGTTTCTATTGCATATGCATACCCACAGTTTCCTTGTATGTAAATCTGTAATGTCATTCCTTTTACTAGGCCAGCATATGGATGGCTTAATTTAAGACTTCAGACATACCCCAATTCTAAATAGTAAGAGAATGCATATGATATGGCAGTGGAACGGGTTGTCAAAACGGAGGTGAGGTTCAAGTTTTCAGAGGGGAGGACGTGGAGGAACTAAGTGGATGACTAGGGGCACAGGTGGCTCATTCATGGGGACACTGAGGTCATATTGTAGAAGTTGGGAAATGGGGAGGCTAGGACTGGGTCATACTCTGAATCACAGGTAAGGGGACAAGTAAACTGACAGATATATGGACATTTAGGCAATGTTTATCTGCATGTAAATAGCCAATATTATCAAGTGATGGTAAAAATGTTGACATTATATAGATAAGAAAATGTCATAAGATAGCTGGTTTGTTGAGAGTAAATTAGATATAACAATCAGAATGGACAGGAATATATATATGTGTGTATTTCCTGTATATTTACAGAGAGAGAGTTTATGTTTAGAGCTCAAAGGGACACCTTTTCTTGGGAACATTGAATCCTTTTTGAAGAGGAGGAGGGAGAGGATATTGCCTGATTCAGGTAAGGGGAAGGTATTTGGGGTTTAGGGAATGGACAGCCGAAACCTCCGTCACCACGATGGCCAAGAAGCTGACATACACAGGTGACCGGTGGCCAGGATCTGAGAGAAAAGGCGCTTGAGATGTCCTTAGCTTCTCGCAGAGGAACTTAGGGGAGGAGGAAAGAAAATTCATATGGAAAGAAATAATAGTTATTAAAGAATCTGAGGGATAGAAATGGGCTATATTCATAAATTTTGCCATCACCAGAGTATGTTTTGTAAGAATCAGTGTGTCTCACCACAATTTGGTATTGCTCTCAAAATAACTTGTAAATTGTTTTTCAGACAGTATAGGTGTTTCCTAAAGAGCTCTATTTAGATTTTTCTTAAGTTTTTGTTTCTAAAGTTAATATAATTTGTATCCTTTGCAGATTTGGTCTTGTAGTTCCCTAAAATAAAAACAGCAATTTCAGAAGGCCACGAAATAATTTTAATTACATAAGCAGGTTCTAATTGTCTGCATACCTGGTAACACCCAAGACCACTAGCTAGAAAGCCATACTCTACTCACATATTATGCATTTCCGTGGCCACTAGGACACTCACTTGCTACATATCATCTCCTGACCTTAGTAAAAAGCTCAGAAACCAGAAAAACACAGGGAATAATGAGAATGATTGATGCACGGAGGTCGTGGTGTGGTTGGGGTTGGCAGTGTAGTATGCTTTGAATGCTTCAGGTGTGTTTCCCATTTATTTTGTGCCGTAAGCCTGCCTTTCAGGGTTGTGTGCTCAGTGCTCACCTCCTTCCTGGCCAGCCTTAGTAGTTCAGCTTGGCACAGGTGGCCTTTGGCATGACACAAGCTTCCTTATGGTTCTGTGTCGCCGATGGCTCAGCTCAGAAGCCCATTAGACCTTGCTTTTGAATGTCTCTCGGAGCCATCTACCCAGGGACAGCCTTGCTCACTACTCACCAAAAGTGAAAACTAGAGCAATCCTAACCCAACTTACTTTCTACTACTATTTTGGTCACTATTTACATTTGCTGGTAGGACAGCAGAAGGCTTTTTTGTTGCTTCAACCCCTTTGAAGGGTTTCATGGCACAGCAGAAATTACACGTTTGCCTGGCTTTGCCCGTCGGACGGAGGAGGGCGGTGATGAGGGTAACCTGTCCCGATTTAGACTATTTTTGCAGGCATTTTAATATGCCAGAGTTCAAAAGGCTTTGGAACTCTTCCTGCCTGAGATGTAAGTTATATTAGACATTTTCTCCAGGCTACTTTCCATCTGACATATAAATACAGAATATTTCAGTCTCCACAGAGAGTTAGAAGAAGTGGAAAGAGAGGTATTAATTTTTTGTCCTAATATTCATCTTTTGTATGCCTTACTCATGAGTCGGGGTGGGGGAGGTTGTCATAATTAGCCAATGAGGGCACGAACATTCATTTCATGCCCTGGTTTCTGTCACTCACGGCATCTCAGGAGTTGCTCCAGGAAGCACAGAGCTCTTGGTAATGAGCGTTGAGGGTGGAACTCTGGGGAGGGGAAGAAAGGAGAACTGATGATGCGTCCAAATCTGTGCCTGCTAAGCCTGATTTGTGCCTGTTACTGATCCCAGGAAGTAATTCTGGGTCCCTTTGTTGAGTGTAGACATTGCACAAAAGTCCCTCTCCTCTTCACCAAATTCTGTGGGAACTCAGCTTGACATTCAAGGCCATAGTGCTCAGCCCGCCTCTCTTTCACACATTCTAGGAACTGCCCCGTGGACTGCATGGTGTTTTTTTGTTTTTTGTTTTGTGTTTTTTTTTTGTTGTTGTTGTTGTTTTGCTATGCACACCCTGGTATTTGCCTCTGCAAATGCTGTTTCTTGGGCAGGCAGTTCTCCCTACTTCCCCATCTTCTGCCTGTCAAATGGTAGCTCAGATCCAGGGTCTCCCCCCGGCCACCTTCCACCTGAAGACTTCCTCATCTCCTTGTGCTTCCCCTCTATCATTTGATTGTATGCAGGCTCTTTTTTTTTCAGTTTTATTATGGAAATTTTTAAACATACCCAAGAATGGAGAGTCTGGTACTATGCACTCCCAAGTACTTATCGCCCTCTGCAGCAGTTATGCAGGTTCAGCCATATTACATTACCTTTTCTCTAGGCTGTGTTAAAGCACATTCCAGACTTCATGCCATCCTACCCTCTGCATCCCAGATGCTCTTAGAAAACGTGGGCATTATCTCCTGCAGCCACAGTGCTGATGTCAGACTAGAGAATCCAGTTATCGTTAGGTGTCATCTGAGAGCTGTTTCGTTTTAGGAATCACCAGTGGACTTTCAGATGCCGTTTTGCAGTTGATTGTCTGAATCTGGATCCAAACAAGAGCAAGCATTACATTGGGTCGTTATCAATATTGTCTTTTCCGCCTGAAGCAGACCCTGCCCCGCTTTCTATTCCATGCTGTGGCCTTCTCGCAGAACTGCCGTTGTCCTGTAGAATGTCCCACGTTCTGCACTTATCTGCTTGCTTCCTGTGGTGCCCTTGAACTTCTTCCTCTGCCCTTCCCTTTTCCGTTTGTTCTCTCAATTGGATGCTTAAGACACTCACTGTGCTCTTCTGCTTTTTGTCCTTATCGCGTACCTTCTGTGATACTGTGAGCTCCTTAGAAGGTCAGACCATGTCCTACCCAACTCTGCTTTCAATATGATGCCTATCACATGACATGTACTTGAAAAACATTATCTAGTTGAATTGTCTATAAAGAGCTTTGATTCCTCTTGCAAAATTGGGAACTGGAGGTATTCTCAATGTGAAGAAATTTATATTAGGAATTAAGTTGCTGAGAGATCTCAACAACGCGGGTCACTTTTTCCCATTTTGCACTCATAGAATAGCCTGGCTTAGAGTAGCATGTTCTTATAGTTGAAGATTCCTACCAATTGGAGCATAATGAAACATAAATGAAATTTCCAAGTCCCTCACTCCCATTGCTTCTGGGTCCACAGAGAGGTGATTTCAGAAATCAGCCGTATTGCGTATTCAGCGTGAAATTGAGGTCACTGGTCTTTCTGATCAGGAGAATTTAATGTTGCTCTTAGTTCAGAAATCAGCCTGATCGTCTGGCCACGCACTCTCACACATCCACTTTGCTGTTGATAACTAACTGCAATCTAAGCTCTAATAACTAACATGGAGTGGAAGCAACTTCAAAAGCTTGCATGATAAATGTTTTTGACAGTGTGTCAGCTGAACATTAAACAGGATCTGGGTAAATCCTCTCTTTCCAAGTGGCCTAAATGGAAACTTTTAAACTTCTTCTTGTATAAGCATTGGCTCTGGAGAGCACAGTATCCTACAGTTGGAAAAAAGGAAAGCACTTTATCTGGCGTATAACATTTCCACCCCCTATCTGAACTTGAAGGTGCCAGAGACAGGCTTACCTAAGCCTCCCCTCCCACCGCCGGCATTCTCTCCTTCACCACTGGGAGCGTGCCAGCCTTCTGCTGGAACGACTTCCTCTATACCCCGATACCACTGCACACGCAAAGTTATAGAAATACAGGTGAGTAAATGCAGCAGCGGTGATGCTCCCCGTGCTGTTTTCCCGACTGTCTCATGATCAGGAGGCCGTCAGCCCTTCCATGAATAAACGAGGTCTAGAACTGGGTAGTATAAAAACACATGTGTGAGTGTGTGTGCGTGTGTGTTTCACAGAAAAAAAATATAAGACAAGGGAAGTTTATTCCTGTGTATTTAGTTTCCTAGGGTTGCCATAACAAAGGATCAGAACCCTGGGTGGCTTAAAGCAATGAAGTTCCTGTCTCCCAGTTCTGAAGGCTGCAGGTCTGGAATCAGTGTCGGCAAGAAGCCCTGGTTGGAGCTGGTGTTTCGTGCCCACTGGGCAGGGACAGCTGCGTGTCGTGAGAGACAGTCAAGCTCAGTGGCTCTGAAATTGAACTCACCATCTTGCCGCCCCAGTGCTGTTTCCTCTTCCGCTGTTCCTTGTTGGCACCACTCTCTGATGGCCAGCCTGTTGGTTTTCCATTGCTGTTGAATAGGTGTCACACAGAAAGTTATTTTTTCTCTTCCTTTCATGTATTTTAAGTCTATTGTGTTCCCTGCCTTGGTTACTGAAAAGCACCCAGCCTCGTCCTGGGAGCCCCCGGTGATTCTGAGAAACTCCTCTTGTCCTGGTACATTCATTCCACTCCCAGCCCCACGATCTGCCTCTGGCTCCACTGCCATCCCCTCAGGTGACCCCCCCAGCCCATGGCCTCTCACCGGCTCAAGTTCACCAGCTGGTGCCCCCGGCCTCCTAAGGGTCTTCCTGCTATGATGGAGCGCATGCCTCGGGCAGGGTCCCTGCGTGATGAATGCTACACAGGCTATAAAGGTGTGACTTTTCCAGACCAGCTCTCACTTACTTGGAGTTTAATGTTTTGCCTCATTCTGTCCTCCCAAACTTTGGCAAAATGCTTGTGCCTGGTATTTTCACCCATGATCCCGAGGCGCACGGGCCGTTTTCCTGGGCCTGGTTTTCTATACAAGAGAGAGAATCCAGCTTCCCCATCATGTCCCATTGACTGTCCCATGTATCCTGCTATTGTCAGTCTTGCTGTTGTCAGGCTGACCTTCTTAGGCCTCTGGTAGATCCCCAGTGCTGCAGGCTGCAATTGAGACCCCTCCTGCCCCCAGGCCCTCAGGGATACCAGGCAGCCCCCCACCCCCACCCCGGCTCAGAGCTATCCTGTGCTTGCCCTTCCTCCTGTGCCACCAGCACCCCTGCTGGTTCCTGTGGTCATGCCTTCCCTCAGGGGGCACCTGCCAGGACCCCTCTCCACCCCAACCACCCCCCGCAAACATTCCCCAGTCACAGTCCCTCCTTGGTGAACTTCTCTCTCTAGCCCTTCCCCAGCATGTGTTGCTTTGTCTGAGTTCCCACTCAACGCTTAAAACTTCCTCCACACTGTTTACCTAGTATCACAACTCGTCCTTTACAGGTGTGTCATGCGCATTAGATTCTATGCTTTTTGTAGATAGTGTTTGGTGTAGTGCCTGGCACATGGTATATGCTCAGATAGAAATACTTGTATTAATTTATGAAATTGATTGAATAATCAGCCATCTGCAAGAGAGATGAGTGGAGGGAAGAACCTAATTTGGGAAATATACACTGTTAAAAGCAGAGGAGGAGGAGGAGGAATCCCGTGGAAGAGGAAGGAGGACACCGGGATTTTGTGGTGCCGAAGGACTACACTTGTAGGGGGGAGGGTCCTGACAGTGCTCAGTGTGACAGGTCACAGAGGATACAGGTGCGAAAGGCATTGGGTTGTCAGTAAAAGCATCATGCTAACCTCAGAGAGCACGTTTAGTGTGGTGTTGGAGACT
>PVJC01001387.1:34968-95253 GCA_004026665.1 Murina feae
GGGGGGGGGGGGGGGGGGGGGGGGGGGGGGGGGGGGGGGGGGGGGGGGGGGGGGGGGGGGGGGGGGGCGGGCAGGGGAAAGAGGTGAGCACATTTAGGGGGCTCAGTGCAAAGGAGAGATCACAGGTGCTAGTGAGCAACCCCTCAGACCTTTGGGACATCAGCAGAGGCATTATCTTGAGAAAACAAGGAGTGTCCCTCTGACATCTGAGGGGACAGATGGTAAAACTCAGTTCTATCTAGGGGCAGAGGAAGGGGAAATGTAGCTTGCAGAGGGGGGGGGCGGAATTCTGGAGAAATTTTATTGGGAATACCCCAACTGCTTTAAATAAAAGGCAACTTGATCTTTATGTAACTGGCCAATGTCACCAGTAATACAATTGCCATAGTGTCCACACTTCACTACTAAGTGCCATCACTTTAAAAATATGGGGGTTGTGGGGGGGGGAGGGAAGGGAGGGTGTTAGCTCAGAGTCCGAAATGAGAAAAAAGTCAGAAAAATTCATGATGCAAAGAGGTTGGTAAAGATGTTATCATATGGGACTTAACGACATGCTGAGAGATTTCTGCAATGTAGATTTGAAATGTTTCATGGGAGACATTTAATAGAGAAGAAATTCACGGGTGTTTGGAGGGAAATTGGAATGATGCTGCGGGCCCAAAGCATCGCACGTGTGAATGGTCAGCAGGTGAGAAAATGGAAGTGTAGAGGAGTGGCTGTGGGTGCCCCTCCTCCCTGGGCGGGCGCAGGAGGCTGAGCAACTCCCCTATCCCGCAGACTGAGCTCCTGTCAGGCCTTATCACGCTGGCCGAAGGCAGAAATTCCTCTGTGATCCCCAACCCTAGCTGTGGTTCTTGAACTTGATCCTAGGTTTCTACCACCCGAGATAAGAGCTTGTTCACAAGTAGAGCTGTCTGGGTGAGCAGGGGACTGGCTGCTTTCAGAGGAGACATGGGAACTGTCAGGATGGTCTCCTGGGAGACGGGAAACGTTAATGAGGTGAGTTAGGAGATTCCAGTGTCCTTAGATCATCAAAGCCTTAGATAACAAGGTTTCTTTTCCTGGAACCTCTGCTAAGACCAGGAAACATGAACTTTTTAAAAAGTGCATCTTTAGGGCTTTTAAAAGAGGTTGTTTAGGAATTCTAGAGAACTGAAAATAGGTGAGAGAAGAGAGAACAAATGGAACGTCTTAGTCTTTGGTCACAACACAACTCTTGTCTTTTTATATGGGCCACAGTGGTTTTGTCTTGTATGGCGACTCAGTAGCCTGAGCAGAACTACAGCAATAGCTCACATCGAAGTGCAGTTTCACATCCACGTGGTTTGTTGCAAAGCTGAGAAGTTTCCACCTGAAAGGAATGTGCTTCATGTGAAGGGCAGCAAATCTGTTGGGTTCCAGCCGCCAAAAATCTTTTCTTCATGCCGGATCGTGAGGCTGAATTTTGGGGCTTAAAAACAGGTGCTTGCTCAGAATGTGGGAAACAATTAAAAGCTGAAGGTACGCCATAAAGAAAAAAAGGGATACTGTTGTGTTGTGAGTGCCTCGGTGGTCCTGCAGGAACTGCGGGTCTGGTTTTCTTCGGGTCGGCAGGGTGGCCCCGTTCTCCATCACTCTGGAATCACCAGTAAACCTGTTGCGCTACTCACCCTGGGAAGGTCTGAGTGAAGAAATCACTTTAAAAGAAATCTCGACTGGCATTTCAGTTGAAGACCTGTTACTTGTGTTAATAGATTTGGCCTATTTTTAAAAAATAAATAAAATAGAACAGGAGCTAGAATGGCCATGAAAAAAGCCAGTGAAACCGCGCCCCCCACTCCCCCAGGAAGCGTCATTCTCTGCCATTGTGTCACCTTCCTCAGCCCAGATTTCAAAAGCTGGGTCTTCCTGCTGGACCCCAGTTGTTGAGTATGTGATAAAAATAAATAAGGGTACAAATATGACATAAAAATACTAAGTTTATTGCTTTTACTTCATTTTCCCTTAACTTGCAGTTCGCAGTCGTAGAAAAAAGAAAACTTGCTGTTTGTGTCATTTTCCATGTCAAGAGAAACCTCCTCATCAGAAAATATTGTCCGCACCATTTGCACGCTGAGTGGAAGTAATGCTGCTTAATGTGGGCGTTATTAAAAGGCAATTAGGTTGAAATGAGTCGCCCTCATTTCCCTTTACAATTAGTGTCTCTCCACTGCAGGCGCAGAGCAGGTGTCCTTGTTGGGAGGGGAAGCAATGGAAGACGGTACATCAAAACATTATAATCCTAACATATTTTTTGACACAAATCCTATCACATGTTTTCAATGTAAAACAGATCATCACCATTGAAAAAATAAACCTGGAATCTTACCGTCTGTAAGTTATAACTCCATAAGGGTATAAACAAGCCTTCCCTTCGCAGCGATCTTCTCCGTAGGTCACAGGGCGAATCACTGTCCTTGCTTCCTCCCCTTCATGCGCAGGATCCAGGTGGGGAATTCCCCGTCCCTCCCGCCCGCCCTCTGGAGGGCCAATGAGTCAGCCGTTTTCTCTGAAGTGAGATGGTAAATTCAGGCCTCACGAAAGGAAGGATATGGCGACTTCATGTCGGTTAAGCAGGAAAAGCTTTACTTTTTTTTTTTTTTTACTTTTTACGATGGGAACTTTCAAACACACAAAAGTAGGGAGAACAGTATCAGAACCTCCATCTGCCCATCACCCAGCTTCACCAATTTCCAACAGCATCTTGACTCGAGCCTGCTTTTTCTTTCTTGTGAGCGCGCTCAGCTGTACGGCCAGCTGCTCCAAGGCGCCTCCTGCACTTCCTCCAGCGCTGGCTCATCTGCCTCCTGCTCGGTGACCAGGCTGGCTTGGAGGGTCTCGGTTTATATCTGTTCAGGGCAGAACCTAATCCACAGTCTTTCTGCTTACAGACCCTTTCATTCTAGTCCCTTTAAACAGATGGGCACTACAGTATCCCAGACAACACCTGCACCATGCTCCATGCGACCGAGCCAAGGAAAGAACCCATCGACCTTTGCCCCTCAGTGTATGGCAGGCCAGGGAAACGAGCCTGTGGGCTTTGCAGACACAAGCATTGGTCAAGACTTGGCAAGAAAATGAGGGAGAATGTAAGTGTGAAAGGTGAAATCTCGTGTCAGTGAGGACTGCTGTGAACCCTGAGGGGGGCAGGGGGCAGGTGCAATTCTACAGTTTGCCCAACAAATGTGTAAGAGAGTGTGACTGGAGTTGGCTCTGCTGAACAAGGATTCAGGAGAAGGGCGACTCCCATTCTGTGGATTCTATGTGGATTGGCAAGGAGATTTTTCCAAACTGCTCTTAACCGAGGCTTTGGGAAAGTAGAGGTTTTGAGGTGTATCTCTGGGAAGAGGCTGGAGTGTAGATTTTGTAGGTTAGGAGCTAAAGCAAATTTGTGTGTTGCTGCTGGGGAGGATAGTGAGGTCATAGGAGTCACGTGCCAGAGTGGACACCCCTCCACCCCACGCTTGGAGCTGCTGGGAGGCTGGCCATGAGCAGGGTCAGGACTTCGAAGTCCGACCTTGTCGGCCACATGCTTTGTGCCCTGGCAACATTCTGGTTACATCTTCTTATCATTATGGCGCCCTTATGAGATATCGTATTAACCACTTTATAATCAAAATGAACGTTCTTTCATTTATTCATTATTGAAATGTCTGCCTTCATTTCATGTTTATAAGATGCCTTCAGAATAGGAAACTGGTTTTTGTTTGTTTTTAACTCTTTATTGTTGAAAGTATTACATATGCCCCTGTGTCCCCCCATTAACCCATTCCAGCCCTCCTGCCCCGTCCCCACGCCTCCACCACCCTATTGTCTGTGTCCATGGGTTATGCATCTATGCATATAAGGTCTTTGGTTGATCTGTTCCCACCCACCCACCATCCTGCCTTCCCTCTGAGATTGGACAAGAAATTGGTTTTTAATAAGACTATACACGATCCCTTGGCGCATGGTTGGCTCTACAGGTAGAGTGGCTGGCTTGCATCCTGTTTACAAAGTTGATGAGCACTGACTATAATACACATTTCCCCCAAAATCCATGGCAAAGCTCTCGTTCTGTCACCGGTGCCTTCACAGGCCCCTTAGCCACCAGGGCTCCTCCTCTTCCTGGAAAGGCCATTAACAAGTAAAAGTTTACACTCTTATTGGGTCTGTATTTTCACATTATACACAAACAAATACAACTGTCCCATAACCTGATGCCTTTGAAAGCATGTGGCATTACCCTCACTGTTCTCAGAGCCTCTCAATAGGACAGTCACACTTTCTTCTGGAAAGAGTCACTCTTTCCAGACCAATCAGAGCACTCAAAGTGGGCACCCAGGGACTTCCTACAAGGCATCCAGGGCAGGTTGACCTGGGAGAAATGTAATGAAGCAAGTCAACCAGCAGCCCTCAGGGCCGAGGATTAACTTTGCAGAATAAACAGTATAACTTTTCCAGCAGTTGCTTTTTTGTTTTTGTTTTTTTGGGGTTTTTTTTGTTTTTGTTTTGTTTGTTTTTTTGCTTTTACCCAATGTTGGACATTCCGTTCTTTAATTATCTTGGGCTTTTCTCAGGAGTAAACTAAGAGTTGTGATTTGTGTGTATGTCAGACTTGAAGGTTTCTGAGTAAAGAAGCCACAACTTAGAAGAACATTCCTGCTTGTACTTATTGAGTAATTGTGGTCATTTTTGCATAGTCCTGATGTCGAATTCCGAGGTTGGCACTCTAATGGCCTAATAATTTTTTAGAAAATGAGACCAGGAATAGCTGCCAATATAAACCGTCATTTTCTTTTCATCTAGTACATTTCAACTTTTTTAAAAGTGGACTACTATTTGGGTTCTCTCCATTTTTTAGACTGACTTTTTTAATAGATAATAAAAGTAATTTCTAGACATACACTGCTTTCTCTGATTAACCTCAGGAAGGTCACATGTTTTACATCTTTAGTTAAACTAAGAGCAGATTTGAAAAGTGGTACCTATTTGAAAAGCAAGTGTAATTTCACTTCTATTTTGATGATATTGATTTTTAAAAATGGTAGGTTTACTAGTCTCCTCACTTGCCATTGACATATATCATACTTATGGTTTGCTTATCATCTGCCCCCAGTAGTCCAGGCTTCCGGAGAGCAAGGAGTTGCTTTGTCTGTTTTCTCTCACTGCTCTTTTTAACCGCAATAGGTCTTGACACATAGCAGATACTCAGTGGTCTTGATTGAATGAATTTTGTTTTGAGAATTTGGCATCTTTATAGGTATCATCCTGTGTTCTGCTCCCTATAAACTTCTGCGTATTATTTCTGTAGTAAATCGGTGGCTTAAATGGACTGTTTCTTTTCTAGTTCACCTCTTTACTTAAAATAGCAGTCAACTCGATGATAATTACTGACCTTCGTGGTTTGTAAGTTCTCCCTATTAACCTGAATTCTATTTCCTACAGCTACTTGGCAACTGAAAGAGATCATGTCCTTCCACTTCTTACAGGTTCCTCGCATTCTACACCACCTTCAATGACTTAGTGGGGAAACCCCTTTAAATTTACCATATGTTACTCAAATTGCCATGATATAATTTTGAAAAGTGTGGTTGTTAGTCCAGCATTACAGTTCCTAGCTGTCACAACACTGTGCAGCATGTGCCAGTGCCTTGCAGGTGTACTGACAAAGCTGTTTTAATTAACAACAGCTCTGTGCTTTACTGCATGCTCGTGGTTCTATGCTGGTAAAAGGCGTTTTATAAAATAAATTGACACCCATTAATGTGTCTGTTTTGTAAGTTTGGAATTTTTTATACTGATTATTCCTAAAGTGGAAAACATCTGGGCCTGGCATTTAAAATCTGGTTTTGTCTGCCTGAGCTCTTTGGAATGACAGTAATAGGCTAGAGATCTGAAGCTTTTTGATGCCAGTTCAGGTGATAAAACCTTTGTTTCATAGGTGCTAGTTTTTCCTGTTTACGTGTTTATCATACGCTGTTTCAGGCCTTGCGAGATGAACTGCAAAACCGCTCGAACCAAGTACGATGCGCAGAGAAGAAGTTGCAGCACAAGGAGCTGGAGGCCCAGGAGCAGGTGCGCCCCCGACACCCCCTCCGCTGGCTTGTTTGTGTTTCTCCACAGCGGGAGCTGATGTGTTTCCTGTTTCCACTGGGGTGTTTGGCTGCACGTAACAGAATGCCCCGCTCCTGGCTGGCAGAGACCACAAAGAGATTTGTTACCTCCCCAAACCAGAAGGCTGTTGGTAGGGCAGGCTCTGGGCAGACAGCCTCGGGCCTTGGCTCCCTCTGTAACATTCTCGTGGCTCTTCCCCTGGGTTGACTTCATCCTAAAAGCAGTGCCAAGGCCTCTCATGATTCCCAGCAATATCCAGAGGCAGAAGGGGACTGTCTGCCTCTAGGGACCCTTCTGAAGAGTAAGACCTATCCCAACACCGCCCCCCCCACCACACACACACACACATACTCCTAGCTTCTCATTGGCCAGGACAGGTCACATGCTCTGCCTGGCATGTCCAATCCCTGGCAAGAGGACTGAGGGGACCCATACCAGCCTAGACCAACCAGGATCTACGTGGGAGAGGGAGCATAATCTGAACAGGAAGTGGGGAGAGGGATGTTGGTCCACAGCCAGCAAGCAGTATGTGTCGTGTCATCATATTCGAATGGAGAGACAGAAATCACATTTTCTTTTGAATTGAATTTTCTCCTCTCTCTCCATTATATTAATAAAATAAATCAAATTTAACCAGAATAATCTGGTTATAATGATAGCTAATGACCTATTTCATGTTCAAATGGCAGGATTCTTTTTATTCAGTACTTCTGGCTATAGTGAATTACTCTGCGGTAATTTTGACAACTTAAGTGAAAAAGGCAGCAATCGCCTTGACCGGTTTGGCTCAGTGGATAGAGCGTTGGCCTGCGGGCTGAAGGGTTCCAGGTTCGATTCTGGTCAAGGGCATGTACCTTGGTTGCAGGCACATCCCCAGTAGGGGGTGTGCAGGAGGCAGTTGATCAATATTTCTCTCATTGATGTTTCTGACTCTCTATCCTTCTCCCTTCCTCTCTGTAAAAAAATCAATAAAATATATATTTTTTTAAAAAAGGCAGCAATGTATTGAGAGCTCAGGAGTCTCAGTGGGACCTTTATAAATGCATGTCCTCAGCTCTTGGGTGCAGCATTTTTCACATTCTCCAATGTGCCGCCACACCTCATGCACATCACCTGTTGTCTCATAGTGCAGTCAGTGCAGGAATGTCTGGTTAGTCATTCTGACCTTGTGGGGAGAGGAAACACTGAAGTAAGGCTAATGGGAACTGTTTTTCATCTCGGGAGGTGTCTACAAACAGGATCTCGAGGCAGGGGATTGCACAGAATGGTAGACAGAAGCATCCCATAGGTGCTGAGTATTTATACCAATGAACTGACGACCTCGTAATTCCTTCCTACTCTCTAACATACACCCAGCATAAATCCATGCCATGTAATATGTATAGATCATGTGTATGATATGCATGAATATACATATATATGTATTACAGAGGGCCTGTCATACAGTCAATAATAGAATCACAAAACAAGGTAATACTAGAATGCAAAATTAATAACTATACTTTATCAAAGGTCTAAAAATAACAGATGCTATACAAGAAGCGTTATACATGTTAGTTCATGTATCCTGATAACAACCATGTAAAGCCAGCATTATCATCCCATGTCACAGAAGCTGTAAAACCCGGAGGGGTTGAGTAACCCGCCCAAGGTCATAGAACCAGTAGAAAGTACGGTGGATTCAAACCCATGTTTATCTGAATGCCAAACCTTTGCTCCTTTGATGATACTTTTTAGGTTACATTTCTAGTTCGTAAAAAAAAAAAAAAAAAAGCTGCATAACAGACTTAGGGCAAGTACGTGTATTAAGGATGGCAGAGAAGCAAACGTCCCGGCCAGCACATTCACCCTCCACGGGCAGAGAGCAGCAGAGAGCAGAGCAAATGAATGCAGAGCAGACAGGGCCCAGGTGCAAACAGCTCCTTGGGCGGCTGTGGTGTGAGCGCCATGGCACAGGCTTCCTTCGCTGGGGCAGCTGGGCTCCACCTCTGTCTCAGACGCTTGTAACTGCAGAAGTCAAGCTTCCTGAAAGCAAGAACAGTGCTCCCTGGAGGCCTGGCTTCTCCAGTTGGTGATAAAATATGACTTAAGGTAAAACTTTGTTGACATCGCTCTAATTCATGGCAGAACTTCACTCGGAAAACTCCACCGTGTGCTGAGAGGAGGGAAATGAAGAAATCCCAAATGAACAGCGGGGCAGGAGTCAGGAACCACTTCGGTCTCTTTCCATTGACTCCTTTTTGATCATCAAAGTTGCTTTCATCTTTGCAGTGACAATAGCTTTGTAGACTATTTCTTATACCAATTCCTGGTATCTTCTATTCGGCTCCAAGTTTACCAAAGAAACGTCAGGAAATACCCGTGGGTAAAGCTGCAGAGTTCCTAGTCTTTGCAACCATAAGATGTTGGGTCCTTCCCACAAGATCCTAGGCTGTAGCTGGGGAAAAATGCCACTTGCTTCAGCAAAACCGAAGAGCAAATGATGGGCACTTGATAAATACTACTCATACGGAATTTAATTCAACTTCTATCTTTATCTAAATTTGACCTCTGCCCCCTTTCAGTTTGTGACACTAATGATTAGAAGTATCGTGTTGTACATTCTTAGGGTCCACTTCTATATGAGCTTACTCAGACAGTTAAAATCCTTTCTTAATGTTTTTTAAAGATTTGTGCATTTATTGATTTATTTTGTTGTTGTTGTTGTTGTTAATCCTCACCCAAGGATATTTTTCCATTGATTTTTAGAGAGAGTGGAGGGAGAGGGGAGACAGGGAGAGGGGGAAACATCAATGTGAGAGAGAGACATCGACTGGTTGCCTCCTGCACCTGCCGGTACAAGAGGCCAGAATAGAGCCCACAACCAAGGGGTGTGCCCTTAACCAGAATCTAACCCGGGACCCTTCAGTCTGCAGGTGATGCTCTATCCACTGAGCCAAACCAGCCAGGGCAAATAGTTAAAATATTGAAATTGTTGTATATGATTGTCTGTTTTACATGTCAAAGCAAGGGTAATCCCAGTCACTGGCCTGACATCAGCCAACCAAATGACTGAAACGTGTGCAGATCAGCTTCTCGAAACTTCTTCTCTTCCTTTCAACCACTTATTATCCTGGTTCTAGTTGCAGAAAGAGTCAGAATTGGAACTGGCAGGATTACAAAGGACAGTTTCCTGGGCTTCTTTTTTTAACTCGCTCACTTAGAAAAAGAAAAGAAAAAGCTTAAACTGTTGCTGTTTTTCATTTAGGAAAAATTCCTATGTTTTGATTCTATAAAAACAAAAAATGAATGAGGCATTTTAAAATTGTGTTTTTAATTAAAAACAAAAAGCTGCTTCTCATCAGGTCTCGATGGGTGGTATCCTTGCTGCCCACCCCTTGCCTCGGTGCCATCAACGTTTCTAACTCCTCCCCTGGCAGGTCAGTCAGCACCGCGCCCAGAGGAGGCTTGCTCATCGTAGCCACAGAGGGTTAATTTGCTCCTTATGCAGGTTCAAGATAATCCAAATAAAATTAGGAAACGCTAACTATCTAAACCAGCCTTCCAGAAACACCAGCTTATCTTGTAATTCATAAGCAGTAAAGTCATTAGAAATCATCGTTATTTTTAGCCATACCAGGAGTTAGTAATTTCTGATTCCAGATAAGATCCCAGCAAGAATCCCATAATTGCAGCAAACCAGGAGAGGTGAGAGCTCTGGCCAGCTTCCTCCTTATGCAAGGAAACTGAGTCATCAGGAAAAGATGTGAGCCCTCACAGCAAGGGCGGCCCGGGGAAGGACTGCTCCTGCCCAGCCACACGTGGGCTGCTCTCTCCTGGCCACGACACTTCCCATTGGAGGGAGCTGCGTAACATGTGTGCACGCTGTGTATCGCTCAGTTCAGGGATGTGTACAACTGACCCTCACTCTCCCAAGCAAAGTGTCTCGTCATTCTCAATGAGACTGTAATTTGCCTACCAGAACAATTTTATAGAAAAGACAGGGAAGGAAAGAAACAGTTTAAAAATTCACGTGGTATTCTTAACACGGTACAAAGTTTACACTTGTCACAAAGGCACTGAGCAACGTCAAATTTCGACTTGACATAACGTGGATAGTAGTGTACACACAGCAGATGCTCTGGGTGGAAGTAGGTATCTTAAGGTTGAAAGTATTAACGATTACATCGGTCGCTCAGTTTCCCAAAGTATTTTAGATAAATTAGTGAGAAAAGACGGTGAGCCAGAGATGTCCTAATAAATGAACACAGCACTGTGCATCTCCCAGCAGGGTCCACTGTCTTCCCTCAGCTCGTGGTGGCACATGGTCGGTGCTGAGAAAACAGAGATGAGTGGTTGGCGAGGAGTTTACGGTTTAGTACACAGAGGAGACACGTATACAATGTAGACTCCACACACGGAGTTGGAGGGAGGTTCTTTCTTATTCTTCTAAGTGGCTGAGAGGCTCAGAATCACAAATGTGGGGAGAACCCAGCATTAGTCCTGCGTCCATCCTGCTTGCCCTTCCCCCCAAATGTGGGGAGGAAGGATGAGGAGGACCTGCAGCTGGTAAGAGCTCAGGCCCCGTGGCCCAGGCAGGGCTTGGCGCTCGCTGACACACGCTTCAAAAGCCTGCGGCCCTCAAGGGAACCAGGTCCTTCTGAGCAGTCTGAGGGGGGCAGCACCTCTGCAAACCTTCTCAGGGCTCAGGCCTTGTTGCCCGGGCAGTGACCGGAGGGCCTCTGCCTTCTGGCCAGTGTTATTAGCAGCCAGCTGCTTTGGTTGTGCCTCTTACCTGGTGTGCCCAGGTGTTAAAGGTCTGGATTGAGCAGCCACAAGTAACCCATAAGTTGTCTTAAAATATATAGCAAAACGCCAGCCATACTCAACATTCAATCACATCTTTGCTGCAACCTACTTTATACTTCAGGCCTGGACACATTCATTACTTTCAGAGAGAATATAGCAAGCAGAGACAGTCTCAGAGGTAATGTGTGTATTTGGGGAGGGGGCAGAGCCAGTTACCAGAACCCAAGGCAGGGGCAGGACAAGGGAGATCCAGTGGGGATGACTGCTGGTGCTCAGGCCACTTTGTCCCTGCTGGTCATTGGGCGAGCACTGCACTGCCCCGGGACCAGGTCCCTGAAACGCCAGGGCTCATACCTTCCCACAGGGTGGATGTGGACATCAAAACAAGGTCACGTGTGTGAGATACCTCAGAAACGATCAACACAATGCAGAGGAGTGTGCATGGCAAGAACTACTCACAGCAGAGGGCATGTAACTAGGCATCAACAGAGAGGAAGGACTTTGGAACAGAGTGAGGGGAGACATAGGGTAGAAAGGTAACTTCACTCACGTCGTCTATTATAAAAACGAAAGAGAAAGCCTGCCTTACTGTCTGCTGCGTTCCGAGCACCGCGCATGGCCACTGGCGACCAGTCTCGGGTGCAATACTGAGGAGTCAGTGCCCGGTCAGAAAGCAGTTGTCAGCATTGAGGTGTTTTCTTCTCTTTGACTGGGCAGTGTTACCTGACCGTGTTTATACTTAGAAAGATTAATATGGCAGCAAAAGATGAACAAGTGATGAAAGAGACAAGCCCAGCGGGTGTGGCTCTGCAGGTCACATCACCAGCCACAGGGACATCAGGAGGCGTGAACTGGGGACAGGCAGACTCCTTTTATTGCTTCACTCTGTTGCGCTTCGCAGATGTGTTTTTTACAAACTGAGGGCATAACCCTCCACCAGCGAAAAGATGATGACTTGCTTTATTGTGCTACTGTCTTTATTGCGGCATCTGGAACGGAACCCACATTATCTCTAAGGTGGTCCTTTATTGTCAAAGGGAGTAGAAAGAAAGGAATAGATGTGAAGACTCACTTAAAACTCACCAAGATATAGAGGGCAAAAGGAAGGCACATGTGGAAAATAACCCCGAGTGTTTGAGCTGATAAGCTGGTGTGCAATGGCTGCACGGGTTTTTAGATGTCAAATCGGAGATGCTAGCAAAGGACCTTCATTTGGAGACACTAGCTGAAAGGCTGACTCCAGAACTCGAGAAGAAGCCCTGGAAAGGTGAACATGTCTGGGTCGTCTTCTGGGGGACAGACCAGAAGCCTCGGGTGTGGCCGGCATTGACAAGGAAGAGCAGAGATAAGCGGGCCACAGACAGACCCCGGGAGGACCATGCCATGGGACCAGAGAGAGCGGGAGGCATGAAGAGGACTTCAAAGGAGTGAACGGTCAGGGAGATGAGAGCAGAGCCAGACAATTGGTCAGAAAAGCACAGACTAGAGTTTCCTACTCGACAGGAAGCTCTGAAGGAAAGAAAGGGCCTGTCTGTCCTCTTCAGGGCGTCCACCAGCACATGTTGGCTCGGACTCCTCTGCTCAGGGGGAAAGCCTTTGCTGCCCCGAGGCTCCTTCTCGATGACCTTGCCCACCATGAAATTGCCCACCCATGAACTTGCCCATTCATGAACTTGCCCAACCATGTCCCTCTTTCATCTGAGCTCCTGCAGTATCTCTGTGAACTCTACAAAAGGTTTCCTATCAGACTCTTGTGAGAGATGTATGCTCTTTGAGGGTGCGCTCCTAGGCTGGGACTGTCATACATATCCTTATATACGGGTTTAGCCTAGTGCCTGGCCCACGTGACACAGGACTAAAGGAAAGAAGAAAGGGAGGGAGGGAGGGAGGGAGGGAGGGAGGAAGGAAGGAAGGAAGGAAGGAAGGAAGGAAGGAAGGAAGGAAGGAAGGACGGAAGGACTGGCTGCATCACATGCTACAGGGAGTTTAAGGACAAGGACTAGCAAAGGCCACCGAACTTGTGTAATTACAGCTCCTTGTATTGCGCCTCCTAGATATATCCTAAACAGACTTTTTCTAATTATACTATTGATTAGGCTTTTATTAAAATAAATATGATAGGTATTCTTTTATCATTTTCATCTGGGGTGAGGAGGATCCTTGAGCCTTCTGGTAGCTTACCTATGCTCCCAGACATCATCGCGCCACAGGGCTTGTACCCCAGGGGAGCTGAGAGAGGCCACAAAGCCAGCACCCTGCGCAGGAAACCACCTTTCCTCTTTTCCCCTCAGTGGTTTTTCCAGCTTTATTGAGGTGTAATTGACAGATAAACTTGTAACCATTAAAATGCACAATGTGATGAGTTGATAACACATGTGGAATGATTGCCACAATTAAGTTAATTACACATGCATCAGCTCACTTAACTCCTTTCTGTATGTGGTGCAAACACAAAATCTACTCTCTTAGCAGATGTCAAGTGCACAACAGGGTATTGCTGACTCTAGTCCCCATGTGAGCCTTAGGTTCCAGGACCGTCTTGTAACTGGAAGTTTGTGCCCTGGACCAATGTCTCCCATGTCCCCCACCTCCACCCCTGGCCACCACTACGCTACTCTGTTTCTATGAGTTTGACTTCTTTCTTTTTTTGGTTTTAATCCCACCAATGAGTGAGATCCTCCTTCTCCGTCAGGTTTATTTCTCTCTTTGTGTAATGTCCTCTGGGTTCATCCACACTATGCAAATGCCATACGGCCCACCATGCTGCTCTGCTCTGCAGCAGGGCAGATTTTCCTTCCAAACCTCATCCATCGCAGGCCCAGAGGCAGAGCAGGGCGGACACCAACAAGGCCCTTTATTTTCCCTGCAGATCACTCAGCATCCTGCTGCTTCTTCCCAGCTGCCTGGTTTAGGGATCAAATGTGGTCCCTTCAGTATCGGTAGCTGTTGGGTAATGTTAGGCATCTCTGAGTCTTTGGCTCCGTCTGCCTGTGGAACCATTACCACTGTTAGCACTTGTATTCCCAAAGAATTTCTTCGCCTCGCACAGTGCCCAGGGATCTGTCAGGGCGTGACGTGGGTTTAGGAGAACCAGCATCAGTATACTTGAAGTGTTCATTGGACAGCATTGCTTATCTTCACACCCCTCAGTCTCATCAAGAGGGACCAAGATGCTGTGTAGACAGAAAATGAATTAAGTGATAATCATGAATCATGACAATTGTTGAAAGGAAGGATCCATCTTTTACAGATTTCCAAGCCTTTAATTTCCATTTTCCATAAAGGATTTTAAAACTTCGCAGTCTTACCCTGACCGGTTTGGCTCAGCGGATAGAGCGTAGGCCTGCGGACTAAAAGGTCCCAGGGTTCGATTCCAGTCAAGGGCATGTACCTTGGTTGCGGGCACATCCCCAGTGGGGTGTGTGCAGGAGGCAGCTGATCGATGTTTCTCTCTATTCCTCTCCCTTGGTCTCTGTAAAAAATCAATAAAATATATTTTAAAAAAACAAAACAAAACTTCACAGTCTTAGCTGCTGTTGACTAATGCATCTGCAGTGAAATCCATTTAAAAGTACTAACAGCTCAAAACTATATTTTATCCCAACACACATTATGAAAACAGGAATAATCATTGCAACAGAAATATAACTCAAAGAGTTTTATTGACTTTTCATTTTAATGGTTATTATTCTGGCTTGTTTCAAGTGATTTTAATAACCACAGTTTATTTACAAAATTCAGACTAATTCTTTTGTTCCCATGCCAACAAAATACATTTGTTCCCAGACAGCTGGTGTGAGGCATCATTCTAAAATCTGAGTCATTAGGAGGATGCAACCACGTTTAATTTTGGCCACATTTTACTGTCAATGAGAGTTGGAACACTTGCCTATATTCTGAAAAGCCCTGAAAGCACAGTGTCGGGGACAAGAGTATTTTTATTAAAATATGCATCACATCCAAGTGTTCCTTATAGATCAGTTAGTCCAGGTGATTTTAGTGGCAAAGCAAGTTAGACATTTGTACCCCAAACGGCCACTTAAAACTTAGATGATGGCCACAGGGCCATTTTTAAAGGCTAACAAAGCAGCTCCTCCGAAGAGGATGTGCTGTTTCTTCATCGCTTTCTTGAGATTCTCTTTGTTTTCAATATCCCTGGGCTTGTTGTGCTGGGGCGGAGAGGAGGCGGGTCTCAGAAGCAACGCTGCGTGTTTTTAATCCTGCCCTTTGCTGCCATATCAAATCAAAAGCACTGTGCCATTGCATTTTCTACATTATTCAGTGGCTCTTCATCCAGGCCAGGCAGTGAGCACTGGGGGTGACGGGCGGGGCAGGGCCACAGGCTGCACAGCCCCTGGGGCTGGAGCCCATCTTCACTCCGACAGTGAAGTGATGCCGTGCGACATTCTCACTTCTTTTGGTTTGATTTTTTTTACGGTGTTGCTTTCATTTTAGTCTTTCTAAAAATTACTTTTGTAATCAAAAATGATTTCATACAAATGACTTACTCCAAATCAGTAAATTGTGGAGACACAATTTTTTAAAAAGCAGGACAAAAACTCAACACCACATCGTGTTCTGTGGTACCTTGACAGCAGGTGGACAAGCAGCATATCAAGCACAGACCTGGGCCCGCAGATCATCTCCCAGGGAAAATGAAGAGCAGGTTCTGTCCCCGGGGAATGTCCTAGCAGGGCTTACTTTTCTGGCAGCGACTAAGCACGGAATTCGTGGGGATGAGTGAACAGCTGGAAGGAGGAAGTAAAAGGAGAGATAAACACAGAGCTGGTAAAAGAGGGTGGGGCGCGGCAGCATGGTTACAAGGGAGAAATGCTTGCTGACTTGTTCCTGTGCTGGTCGGGTTCGGAGAAGAGTAGCAAATGTTCTAAGATGCCATTTTCTTGTGATTCCTTTTCTACTCTAGTCCTGCCAGAAAATATTCCTTTTCCTGTTGAGAAAGGACTATTTTCAGGCAGAAGCAATTGATCTTGTTTATGTCAAACCAATGACAAAGCAGAGGTATTTTAGAGGCACCCGACATGTGTCAGTTTAAATTAGTAATAAGGAAAGAAAAGTGATTTTTTTTAATACAAAGGAAAATTGAGACGTTTAAAAGGCTGTTTGAATGACCTTGGCCAGTGTGGCTCCTTTGGTTGGGTGACCGACGTTCCATGCACCGAAAGGTTGCTGGTTCCTAGTCAGGGCATGTGCCAGGGTTGCAGGCTTGATCCCCAGTAGGGGGCATGCAGGAAGCAGCCAGCGGATGTTTCGCTCTCACAGCAATGTTTGTGGCTAACGTATAGAAATACAATTGACTTTTGTACAGTAAGGAAGTTTCTTTCTATTATTACTAAGAGTCTTTTTAAAATTATAAATGGACATTCAGTTTTATTAAATGTCTCTTTTTTCACTTTGAGATAGTAATATGACTGTCCTTTTTTCTGCTAATGCAGTGAACTTCACTGACTGATTTTTAACAGTAACTCAACGTGCGTTTCTGGAATGGGCCCATTTGATCTTGATGACTTATCCCTTGTTAGCTTTATGCTGGATTTTAGTTTGCTGATATTTATTTTTTATTTTTTAAATATATTTTATTGATTTTTTACAGAGAGGAAGGGAGAGGGATAGAGAGTTAGAAACATCGATGAGAGGAAACATCGATCAGCTGCCTTCTGCACATCCCCTATTGGGGATGTGCCCGCAACCAAGGTACATGCCCTTGACCGGAATCGAACCTGGGACCCTTGAGTCAGACCACAGGCTGACGCTCTATCCACTGAGCCAAACCGGTTAGGGCTGCTGATATTTTTGTGTAGAATCTTTACATCCGTATTTATGAGTGAGATTGGCCTATAATTTTGTTTTATTTTAATGTTCTCACTGAATTTTGTTATCAAAGTTTGCTGACCTCTGTTTTCTGGAATCTTTTGTGTGATATTGATAATATTTCATCCTTAAAATGTTCAGTAGTTGAGCCTACCTGGGCCTAGAGTTTTCTTTGTTGGAAAATTTTTCAATTAGTTAGACTACACTTTCTTTAGTGATTATAGTATTCAGATTTTCAATTTTAACTTCTGTCTAATTCATTCTCTCTCTTCTCTTTTTGGGGCTATAATTATAGGTATCTTAGCCCTCCTAACTACGTTCTGTATTTATTGTGGGTACATATGTTATTTTATCCAGCTTCTAGTTTACGATTCTCTTCTTAGCTGTATCTCATCTGATATTAAACCGATTTTTGGTTTTGGTTATTATATTTTCCAGAGCTGTATTTTCTACATAACTCCTTTTTAGTTTCCTAGTCTGTACCAAAGTTCACAACATTTTTCTTATTTTGTTTTACATATTTATCTTGGTATTCTCAAAATCTGGGCCTGATAACCATTATCTGGAGTTCACATGCATCTTATTTCCTTATCTTGTTTCTCTTGGCTTTTGGTCATATTGCCTTGCTTTCATATTGTGAATCTGGCTATTTTTGATTGAGTGCCAGATCCTTTATACGGAACTTTATAGAAGTAATTGAGACCTATGATAATGTTAACTTTCCAGGGAGGGTTTCCATTTGCTTCCAGGTAGGCAGGTGGTGGCACTTGCCATCTCAAGTGACCTTCGTCCCCTCCCAGGGGGTGAAGATGATTCGAAGTCGACTTCAGTTCTAGAGAGGGCTGGTCTGTGTCCAGCTCACTCCTACTCTTCGGGTGTGGCCCTTTGGGATCCACCCAAAGCCTGGGATTTTACCAGACACGCCCTTTAGTGAGTCCTGCACTGCAGTTTGTGTCTCCTTGGCTTTTTTTGTGAAGCTGTTAAGAGATCTGTTCGGTTTCTCAGCCTCTCACCAACCGCTCTAGAACTGGCAAAAGCCCTGTGTAAAAATGCCTCCCAGTGCCAGACTCACAAGCTGTCTTCTCTCACCTCTGAGCCCCATGTCTTCCCTGCCTTGCTAGTTCCATACTTCATAGCACACTTGGGAGGGAATTCCCTGAGCTTCTAGTACTAGAAGTGGAAATACACTATTTGCATTTCTGTGAATTGCTTGATCACATTCATTGCTAACTTTTTATTGATTTTTTTCTAACTTAACCTATAGACATTTATTCTATTAGACATTCTGTTTGTAATGATTTATTAGTTAAATAAGTTGCAAATAACTTTCTCCCAGTTGCTAACCTTTTAACACCTATATTTAGTATTTTCTTTTTTTGAGAATTATTTTCCTTTATGGTTTCTCTGCTTGCTAAGGAAGGTCCTCCCTACCCCAAGATTATAAAATAAATTCTTTTATTTCTTCTAGTACTTTTAAGAATTTTTTTTACACATTTAACTCTTTAACCCGTCTCAGATTTGTTGTTGTATACTACAAAGGGTAAGGAGTGTGGTAGACAGAATATCTCCCAGGAATCTTGGCTCTCTGATCCCCGGGATCTGTGAATATGTGCATCACGTGGCAGAAAGGGACTTTGCAGGTATACTGGTACTTACAGTTAGCGATCAGTGACCTTAAAGTCAGGAGTTCTCTCAGGAGGTTATTGGGGTAGTGAGCCCCACCTAAACAGATGCTACTTAAGGGCAGAGAACTTTCTCTGTCTGGAGACAAAATAAATGTAGCAGAAGGAAGGTCAGAGAGATTCCAAGAGTGAGAAGGATTACTGATTTAAAGTGGGAGGGGAGTCTACGGGGAGGATGCAGGAGGCCTTGCAGGGCTGAGAGAGGCTCCTGCTGACAGCCAGCAAGGCAATGGGGCCATCAGTCCTACAGCCAGAACTGAATTTCACCCACAACCTGGACGAGCTCGAGGACAAAGTCTCCCCAGAGCCTCCAGGTAAGTGTAGGCCACCCAACACCTTGATTTTGGTCTTGTGATACCAAAACATTGGGGTTCAATGTCATAACAGCTTTGAAAGGGAAGAGAAATTATTCATTAAAATAATAGGCAGTAGTAATAGTGTTTCTTTTAATATCAAGCAAAGCCAACCTGGTTCATGGGTTTGGTGAAGAGAGAAGGGCCAGCTGCTCCTCTCCTCAAATGTTATGTTTCCCCTACCTACTTGCTGGAAACTGAAATTACGGGGTTGGAGGTGAAGGGTCAGGTTTCAAGGGCTAGAACTTTATTTTTCAACTAGTGACTTATTAGTGCAAGTTATTCCTCAAAAGAAACTTCTGCTGGGCGAAAGTGGTGAGAAATGTGGAAATACTGGGCACCAGAATGGGCTGCAGAGGAGGGCAAGTTCTGTGTGTGTGTGTGTGTGTGTGTGTGTGTGGAGGGAGCTTGGGAGGAGGAGTGGGAAAAGGAGAAACCAGGAGAAAAGCACATGGGGCTGGCCTGGTGTCCAAAATAGCCTGTCCAGACCTGTCCTTGGCTGAGAGAGTGGTACCAGCTCCTACAGATCAGTCACACTGAGTTGAGAGAAGAGAATGCATTCATTTTAACAAAACTGGAGAGGAAGGCAGGGAAAGGGGGTCTGACTTGTGTTGCTGTAGAGAGCGCTTGGGTTCCCTTTCTGCTGGCATCGTCCCGGGAATATTGCTTACCGAAAGCCACATGCAGTCAGGTGGTTTTGAAGTGTTCTCTGCCCTTGTGGTTATGAATTATATAGACGTTTAGTGCTTAACTACAAACAGAGGATTTTCCCGGTGGGGGAGTGGAGTTATGAAAGAAAAATGCAGAAATACAAGTCACCGGGGTAAGAAGTTCTCTTGGATGTGGGTAGAGAGTTCCTGATTGGGAGCCCAGGGCTTGCCGTGTGTTGGAGCAGCTGGGCATACCTGGAGGGCCCTGGGGAAGAGTCCGAGAACTGCGGAGATGTTGTTGCCATGTGAATTGTGTACAAGCTAAAACCAAAATAAAGAATAGCCCTGGCCCTGCCATTTCGCTTATTGAAATGGAGTGACTCCCCCTAAGGGTCGTGTCCCAGGTATTGGCCCACTCGGGGCAGTGGCTGTGCCCCCGGTGGCTAGAGGCTCAAGATATTCGTGGCCCGGATGGGTGCTTCACCGTTGGGTGCTTTGTTCCTCGTGGTTCTCCAAGTACTTGTCCTCGGTAAACAAATATTACAAACTGATCTTAACCCTGCTTCCACTTTTTTTCTAACTAAAGGCATGAAATTTAAAATATACCTGCCAATTTTTAGTCTCTGTGAAACTCCTCTCAAAAGACTTTTATTTCTGCATGAGAGTAGGAATGTTTTTTAAATGCATATCCTTAATATAAAAACTCTAGAGGTAAAAGAGAAAGGATTATAGGATTTGGGAGGGGAGTTAATTGATTTTTCTTCTGTTATTTAGTTTGGTTGGGTGGGATTTTATTTATCTTTTTGATTTGTTTTTGGAGGGGGTAGGGGGGCTTGCTTTCTAGTACATCAGGATGGGACCACAGTTGTAGTCAATCCTATAACATAGACCGACTCAGAAATACCGTGTTCTCCCTCACCAACCTCGCCCCGAAGTTGTGATTCCTCTCTGTGATTCACTGGGTCTCTACGTTCGGTTCCCTGGACATTTTCCCAAGCTTGTTCAACCATTAGCCTTCTGGACTTCTGGGTTTAAGTACTGTCAGATCAGATTTAAATCATGTGGTAAGGCGTGGTAGGTCCATCATTGTCCTCAATTTAAGAAGCATTATAGAGGTCACGACATTGCTACAAAGAAGGTGGCACTAATCCCTCGCTTTATAAAATGGAACGCTGTGGTATGCATTACAGCGAAGGCACCAGCCCCACCAGCCCCGAGCCCGAGCCAGCCATGTGCTCATTTCCTCTGCGCTGTGTACTTCCAGGGACGGGGAGCACACAACCAGATGTAAGCTATTTTTCAAATACTCCTCTGACTTAGCGTTAAATTTCCCTTAGACCAGATGCCAGTGTTTAAATAATATCCTGAAGGATCCAAAGAGAAGGAATTACTCATCGTGTTTCATTCATATAAAACCTGAAATAAAGGGGAGAGAAGTACAAAGAAACCCAAGTACCTTGACTGTGCCTGGCCGGATCTGACTCATCGGGAAGGAATATGGCCTCGCTTACGAAAGCTCAGAAGTGAAAGCCTCTCTCTCCCTTTAATTATCAATCGAACAGCCCATTATTTATTAGTGTATTTTAGTCAAAACAAAGGCAGGCCGTTCTAGCCTCTCTGGTGCAGCGGTATGGTTCTGTTTTCAGGAGATTGGGCAGCACGGCTCTCACGCGGCTCTGTGCTTTCAGCACTTGACCCATTTGTACCTTGCTCTCCACAATTAGCGCTTTGCTGGCTGCGTCCATTAAGACAGCAAGTAACGCAGGCCCTGGTCTCTGAGGTGGGTATTTGCTGCAGTGCTCCCGCAGCATTACCCAGGGCTTCGCCAAACACGCACACCGCTGGCCCTGAATCACCCAGAGCCAGGCACGGGCCGTCAGCAGCGATAGGAGCTCTGGGCGTGTAGGTCTCTTGTAAGAAAGAAGTTGCGTGTAAAAGGTGCCCAAACAATGTGGAACAGGCCAGGACAAGGTGTTCCAGCAGCGGAAGGTCCTCGGAGGTGAAATCGCATGGCTCTGCAGTTGGCCCTATCCGAGTAGTGTGTGTGTTTATGGCTGTCGGTTACTTTCTGCAGCAGCAGGAGATAGCAGGTGATGAGAGCACCCTGAGTGGGCCGGCCCAGGGGACCCCACATTGTGAGGTGCTGGTGTATAAAGCGAGGTGAGGTGAGCATGGGTGTTCATGCGGGACACATGAATTGGAGGTGGGGAGACTCTCTCTGAGCCACCAGAGTTGTCGTGCAGATGACAGTGAGGAGGTAGCCAGGTAGTTGAGGCAGATGTCAGGGCTGAATGATCCAGTCCAGCCGGTAGGGTGTGGCTGTTAAAATCGTGGCCATCTTTACGTCACTGGCTCATTAGTTGGACCAGCTCACTAGGTGCAAAGTCAGGGCCCTTGGCAGGGAATCTCAGCCGGGGTCAACCCATTAGAAAGAACTGGTTGAAACTCACAGTGGTTTACACAAGAACAATTTTTTGGTTCATGTAACTGAGAAGTAGTATTGGCTTCAAGGGAGGCTTAATCCAATTACTCAAATTATGTGCCCGAAAGCCAGTTTTCCGTCCCTTATGTTTTTGCTCTTTCCTTATTATTGGCGCCATTCCTGCAAGTTATGCCCTTGTGTTGCAAGATGACGGCTAGCTGTTCGGGGTGGTGTTTCAGGCTTCAAACAGCAGAAAAGAGAAAGTTCCTCTCCACTGGAGCTCCTGCAGGAGCCCTGGGCTCCTATTTCACTGGCCCGAACTCTATGTCTAGCAGGACCTGGAGCAGGAGGCAGGGAGAAGGCTGGGCATGCACCTGAACTGGGTGAGCAAAACGAACCATGGCTGAGCCAGCACCCCTAGACCCGGGGTCCACAGTAGTCAGAGAAAGCTAGCTGTCTCCACTGCTGGCCTCAGCTGCTAATGTGCCACCTGTCCTTACCTCCTGTGTCAGCAGTGTGTTAGGGCTGGGTTTGCAAACATAAAGACCACCAAGTGACACAAGCAGAGTGGGGGTGGAGAAGGTTTCTAGTGAGTTCTAGAAGTTATTAACATTGAGGCAGTATTATGGGCTGAATGCTTGTTTGCCCCCAAATCCATATGTTGAAACCCTAAGCCCAGTGCAATGCTATTCTGAGATAGGGCCTTTGGACGTGATTAGGTCATGAGGGTGGAGTCCTCGTGATGGAATTAGTGCCCTTATAAGGGATCTTGTTTCTTTCCATCATGTGAGGATACAACAGCAAGGTGGCTGTCTGCAAGTCAGAAGGAGAGCTCTCACCAGAACCTGAGCCTGTGACAGCCACCCTGACCTCAGACTTCCAGCCTCCGGAACTGGGAGCAATCAGCGTCTGTGGTTTAAGTCACCCAGTCAGTGTATTTGGATGTAGCAGCCCGAGCTATGACAGGCGGGAACTAGGAAGTCAGCGGTGCCGAGATATGTGTCCATGAGGACATTGAGTTGATAGTGTCAGCAGGATTGAGACAAGACTGCTGGAAACCTTGACATGATCTCTCTACCTGTCTCCCTTTATAGCCATTTCATCTCGAAATGTGTTGTTTCTACCTCCAAAATGCCCTTCAGCTCCACTCATCTCCGTCCTCCCCACTGTCATCTCTGTTTGAACCTTCATCGCCTCGAGTTTGGATGGAATGGTCTCTGTCTAGCTGGCCTGCCTGGCCTGCCTGCCTCTCATTCTCAGTTATCTTCCTTAGAAACGTGTGCTGTGCAGCCCCGATATCATGCTCTCCTCTGCAGAAGAGACCCACTGGCTTCCACTCACTGCAGACCTCCACAGTTGTTTCTTTGTTTGTTTGTTTGTTTGTTTGTTTGTTTTAATATATTTTATTGATTTTTTACAGAGAGGAAGAGAGAGGGATAGTGAGTTAGAAACATCGAGGAGAGAGAAACATCAATCAGCTGCCTCCTGCACACCTCCTACTGGGAATGTGCCTGCAACCAAGGTACATGCCCTTGACCAGAATCGAACCTGAGACCCTTCAGTCCGCAGGCCGACGCTCTATCCACTGAGCCAAACTGGTCAGGGCCTCCACAGTTTTCTGTAGCCTGGACTGTCTGTCGGTATTACTCCCACACACCCCAGCATCTGAGTCAGATGTCAGCTGGGGGCTCTCGGCACCCACACCAGTCACAGTCACTGTTGCCTTGGCCTGTGCTTTTTCTCTGAACCTGCAATGTCCTTTCACCAGATCCCTGTGCAGCCTCCTGCTGTTCACCTCTGGGAGCACAATCAGCATCTCCCTTCTCCCGAGACCTTCCCACACAATTCCATGCCAAAAAATGACCTTCCCCCACATTTCTATTGCGCTTATACTCAGTTTCCCTGCGGCAGAGGTGTGATGTTTGTGGGCTAACTTTGCTTCCAAACAAAATCATAAACTCCGTGGTGAAAGGGTTTAATGTCTCCTTCGTGTTTCGCAGAGCAGACTAAGTTGGTGAGCTACTGGGGGCTCAGCATTGATGGGGAGAGGTGAGGAGGGAATCACTGTGCAGAATGCGTGCGTTCAGCTTTGTGCATGCTGTGGGCCGGGCATCCTTGAGGCTGCTGCACCAAGCCCCGCCATTTCCCATCTAGCCACCCACCCTGTCCACCATCTGATTGGCTTTTAAGTTAAAAAGTTAAGGTTAATCCAGGAATCCTGAGATGATAGTTGAAAGGCCTATATGCCTAGGACTAACCACCTTATGCAATCCTCAGGCAGGCTCATTGACCACCCCACCTCCTGCCAGACTTCTGACATTTACTACATGTGACCCAGAGACACAGGTGAGCTTTACCATGGGGAGATCAGATTTGAAGTTTCAAACAAATCTTCCCAAAGTTTCACTCCATCAAACAATTGCTTTGCCTTACAGGACATGTAAAGTATATATTAACCTAACTTCACAAGACAACAACCCTTGTATTTCCAAGGTCACTAGACACGACAAAGGTCACATAAGACAACTTTAGGACACAGAGTTGGGTATTTAAAATCTTCCTAAGGCCAAGAGGAAGCAAGATTAATTTTTTCAAAGCTGAACAAAATGCTAGCATAATGCAAGATAAAATAGTATTTTTATCCCAAAACTCTTAGACTTTTTGCTGCCAACGTCAGTTTTTATTTTATTTTATTTTTCAAATTTACTAGTATTTTAAAAACTGAATTCACTTCCACCAAATAACATGATAGTGTAACAGGTTACATTTGTGCAACATTCATTTTACCCCCCACTACATTTCTCCCAAAGAAACTAACATAAACTAATAGAAGATCTGTTACTCTTTCCTACCCATTCGCTACCATAAAAATCTTCTTTCTATCCCTGATCTTGATTAATTACACCTTCTAGTGGATTCTTTTATTTATTTTTTATTGTAATGAAAAACATATACAATTTTCTCAATGTTATCTTCGATAAGGGTGTAATCTCCAAAATTTATAGGGAACTCATACAACTTAACAAAAGGAAGATAAACAATCCAATCAAAAAATGGGCAAAGGACCTAAATAGGCACTTTTCAAAAGAGGATATTCAGAAAGCCAAGAGACATATGAAAACATGCTCAAAGTCACTAATCATCCGAGAGATGCAAATCAAAATGACAATGAGGTACCATCTTCCACCTGTCAGAATGGCTATCATCAACAAATCAACAAATGACAAGTGCCGGTGAGGATGCGGAGAAAAAGGAACTCTCCTGCACTGCTGGTGGGAATGCAGACTGGTGCAGCCGCTGCGGAGAACAGTATGGCGTTTCCTCCATACTGTTTTAAATGCGTCATACAGGGAAGGCATGAAGCTGCTGCGGAGCCCTCTGTTACCCACTTGGGCTACACAGAAGGATCCCTCTGAAGCAGCCTCCACTGGTTGGAAATCAATACAAACAAGCCATCTAGAATTCGATCTGAGTAAGAAAAGACACCCTTTCTGTTTGTTTTCTCTTGTGAATGAGGGAGTTGAACTTTTCACCATAATATGTTTACCTTGTGGGCCAAGAACTATGAAGAATGACATGGTCTTACTATCTGCACACAGTGTGCTCATGTTAAGTAGTGAGTTCTCCTGTCACTGAAGTAAAGAAGAAAGCTGTCCCAAGAGGGAGGGTCCCACGGCCCTCAGCCACCTTTATTTTACTGTCTTTTTACTCTTTGCCGGGAATTCTTTGCAGACACCATCAGAATATGTTTCTAGAGTTCAGTCAACTTTTAGTACTAAAGAAATGTCTTCAACTGAAAGAACAAAATCTTTTTGCTCTTTATTTGACCTTTGTTGGTTTGATGTGTTTTAAGAAAGTTCTGGACAACCATTTTATAAGGAATGCACCCAGACATTCCTGGAGGGCCTACGGTGAAAATAATAGTGAGAGAAGGATTCGCAGTTCTCCCCTTGCTGGGTCCGACATCCCACTGCTCTCTTCACACAGTTTATTAAGGGCGTGTTGGGTTTGTCTGTGTTAAGGACAGCGTCCTGAAGTTTTTGAAAGGTACTTGAACCATTTCTAACGGAATTTTACTTTCATCTGTGTCCACATGGACCCAGCCAAGTTAATATTTATTTGCAGTTTATCTGATTGGGAGAAGCAGGAACCCCAGTCTCTCTCAAAAGACAAAGTGCTCCGCTCCCTGGCCCCGTGTCTCACTGACCTAGAGCAGCTGGGGCTCTGGGTAGGGGCGCCCAGGGTCACATGGTCAAGTATGTTCCACCTCACACACATTCCAGCGCTGATGAGGGTGGAGACAGTGCCTTCCTGGATGGCAGAAACGATCCCCTTAATGTCTTCAAACTTCAACTAAACAATGATGCACTCTTTTTAAATAGCATCGATCTCTAGTAAAACGTGCAACCTACCCTCTGGGGACCCACAGTCCAATAGGAGAAAACAGTATGTAAATCAATAATTATAATGCGTGATAATGAAGCAAAAGCAGAGGCTTTGGGGTAATTATCTGTGTGACTGGGGGTGAGATAGGAGCCGCACTAGGCCGATTTTTTCATATATAAATAAGCATAAAAGTATCACACAGAGTTAGTGGAAAGATTGAATGAAATGTAATACATGGAAGGGTGCAGTTCAGTGCCTAATGCATAGAAAACACACAGTAAATGTCCGTTGTTGATGGTGGTGATGGTCAGATGCATGAGACCCCAAGGCATCTCAGAGGAGGGCGTGGTTACCTTGACCGGAGGCTGAGGCCTGGAGAAGTGCTGCATGAGGAAGTGACCGGTGCTCCAGCTGGTCAGACTGGGAAAGGTGTGCAGGGGGCACAGCACAGCCTGTGCAAAGGCAGGAGGTCTCGGGGGAGATGCAGGTCATTACAGCAGCACAAGGTGTCCTGGAAAGTTAGACTCAGATCCAATAAGAAGGTTCTTAGGTGATGGTGCCTAAGAGATTGTCTGTAATCTATAGGTTTAAAAACTCACTGAAGTGTTTTCACAGTGGAGGAGTGGGGCGGCAAGGTGGTCAGGTCTGCGTGTTAGAGCAGTGGCAGCAGTGGAGAGAACCATGGGAAGATCCGCTGGAAGGAGGACAGCTCCGCCAGGTGCCCCTTTTGTAATGAAACTCAGATGTGTGTGTCTCCGGTCAGAACCCTTGAGCTTTCCCCTTGTCTTCAGGCTGCAGCATGACCTTGAAAGTCCTAGCCACCCAGTCTCCACCTGCCTCACTCATCCCCTGCCCACCACACACCCTCCACCCACAGCTGATCCCTTGATTGTCCCTCAGCACCTTACACACATTGACCTGTGCGTTTCCTCCCTCTTGTCTGTCTAGAAAGTGCCTACTCATTCTGCAAGAGCCAAGTAGGATCCCATGTCTCCATAAACACTTCCATTATCCCTCTGAGGAGTTCTCAGGCTCCCCTGTTCCCTTCCTTGGCCTATTATACTACAGTTGTGTGTTTATGTAGCTCCTTTGCGCACGTCTCATGCAAATAGCATAATGTTCCAAAGAACAGAAACCACTTCGCCCTCCCTTTGCTCTTCCACGTGGAGCTTTGCATAGTCACCACCCCTGGGCGTTGGTGGGAGACAGATGCTCCGCTGTCCTGCAGAAATCCCACGTAAAGTCGTCGGGTAACTGCATGCTCCCTCACTTTTAATTGAATGCTGGGTAAAGGTGAACCGCTCACGGATTTACTCAGTGACTGTTCACAATGTTGTTTAGAAGTTTTCTGCTCTGAGGTGATGGGGTCTCTGTTCTCATTCGTCATCAGTGTTAACTGGAGCCGTCTCAGTCCGTCCCAGTGCAGCAGGACAGTGACCGCCTTGTGTCCCTGTCTTGTGTTGTGTACAGAACGCCATATCTAGCAGAAGGGCCTGCTCCAACATAAGGAGGTAATTGGTGTTTGAAGGGAGATTTCCCTTGTTTATAATGGCTGAGCTGGAGCATGCAGAAAGAGTGAGCAGTCATCGCTGCCTCTTTTGAAAGATACTCTCCAACCTGAAATCGCTGACTAAAGCAGGTGTTTGAATGACATTTCACTGAAGATTAGATGTAGATACAACATATCAGCCAACTAATTCCACCTTAAACTCTCCTTACTTGTAGCATCGCTGTTCACCCAAATCTCGTGACTAGTTCCCAACGTAGGCAGCTCCACGTGGTGATGACAGGCGAGGTGACGATGGAGTAGTCGTGTCTCCATCGGCATCTGCAGCAGCTGATAACTCAGTACTCGCCTTCCTCGTGAGCCCCAAGGCCACGCTCCCACTCTCTTGCCTTCGCCCCACCTCTCGGCTCTTCCGCACCTTCCCCTGGTTCTGCTGGATCTCCCATGTCCTAAATGTGGAACCCCTTGGGGGTCTTTGCTCCTGGGAAATCCTGTTCCCTCCCTCCCCCTTGAGAGCTCTTCCCTTCCTAGGGCTTCCACTTCTGGTTCAGTCTCCAGGCCTGGCTTGTCTCAGATGCCCGGGCCTATATTTCCTCATGAGTGTCTCCCGGCCCCTCAAACTAAGTAATTGCCAACCAGAACCATGTCTTTTCCCCCCACCCACATATAGGCCAGCTCCCTCGACCATCACCCTGTCTCTACAGTAGCATCCGCCTTCTGGTACGTGGCTGAAGGCATCCATGCTCACTGAACTCATCTCTCGCTTTTCTTTTCTACGAGCCAGTTGTTAGCTTCTCCTCTACGGCCTTCCCTAGCGCTCACCTTAGCACCAGAGCGCCTCCCTCTCCTCCTTCGCTCCAGCCGCTCTGCTGCCTGGGTCACCTCTCCTGCCTCTTCTTCACAGCGACAGGTGGGCATGGGGCAGGTCAGAGGTCAGGTTTCAGCTCTGGTTCTAGCATTGCTCACCGTGAGCTCTTTCCTCATCTATGAAACATGACGCTGTCTAGATCCCAAATTTTATCTAAGTCTTAAACAAAATCTTGATAGTATGTGGACAATTATATAGGAGTCCCTCACTCAGTGCCTGGCGCAGGTCTGTTTCTAAGTGCTGGTTTCTCTTTACTTTCTCTGTTTTCTGCTATATTATATGGACACTTGTGGGCAGGATTGTTACTGCCCTCCATGATTTCACAGTGCCACCTGCCTATTCAACCAGGGACTCATTCAGCCATTACCTCACTGAGACAGCATTTACTGAGCGTTCGCTTCAGCGCATAAAGAGGAAATATACCATGGACTCCAACCCCTACCAGCCTCAAGGAATACCAATCTCTCTCCCAAGTCCTCTGGGTGTTTCTAACAAAATCTGTTAGGCTCCTATGCTCGGATTCCCTGTGGTTGGAGTTGGGGTCTGGTGCTGACACCTCTACCTCTCAGGAAGTCTGCAGGGCTGACCGCCCTCTCTCTGGAAGGAAGGAAGGTCAGGCCCTATAAGCAGAGGTGAACCCACCCTGCCCTCCCTCCCCGCTGTTTTCCCCAAACCCTTTCTAAGATGGACCTTACAGAGTAAGCGGGACAAGATGCTCGCCTCTGACACAGATAAGCTGGGCCTCCGAGTGTCCATGCTCTTCAGTGTGGACTTCCCAGATGCCCATTCAGCCTGCCTCACCCCTTCCCCGGCATTGCTGCTTGGGTCATAGCCCTTTGAGAGTGACTGACACCAGCCTTTCCTTGATGGAAGGGAGTGTCCGTAGTATATATCAACCTAAGTGAAGAAAAATATTAGGAATGGTCTTACCAGGAGGAAAAACAGTAGAAATGGGAGCCAAAACTATGTAGTGAGAAGGCAGCTGACATGTAATTTCAGGAAAATAAGAGCGACATGACTCATTTCCTATGGCAACGCTGTAAAGACAGTCAGATAGTGAGTAAGGGGAGAAACACAGAGGAGGGGACAGCCGGGAGAAACACACCCCTCCTCCAGGGCCACTCCCTGAGATCACTTTTGATCTCGGCAGCCTGCAGGCCCTGGGTTCACCTCTGATTTTCCCAGCTTTGAAGCTGGCCTGCTTATTAATAGCCACCGCGATGACAGAATCTGCTCTTTGTATTTAGGAGGAGGTTTTGTGATTAGTTTACTTGAGACACTGAAGATCCTGTCATCTTAAGACAAAGTCTGACTTAACACCAACACTCGTGTGCTCTGAGGCTTGGGTTCATTCGTGCACTCAGCATGTGTACTGAGCTGCAACCCATGCCAGGCACCACGCTCAGGGCCCGGCTGTAGCAGTCAGCCAAGCAGACGGTCCCGACCTGGGCCTCGACCTGTGCAGGCTCAGCCAGCATTCTGGAAAGAGTGAGACAGTGAAGGTTTCAGGCTTCAGGCCACAGGGTCTCGGTCAGGACCACTCAGCTCTGCGCGGTCATGCTGAAGCAGCCACAGCTAACCCGTAAACAAATGAGCATGGCCGAGTTCCAATAAGACTTTATTTACAAAAGCAGGCAATGGGCCAATTTGGTCGACAGGCCCAAATTCTCTGACCACCGGCCTAAGGGATACATAGTCCACGTTGTTCAATTAGGACTATTGTGGTTGTAAGGACAGAAAATCCGATTCGAACTGACAAATCTAAGGACAGGCTGACTTCAGGTGCAGCTCGCGAGGGACCCAGGTTTCTCTCTAGTTCCCAGCACTCCCTCTGCACTGGTGCCACGCTCGGTCCTGCGCTCTCTGTGGCAGCAAGACGGCTGTCACACCCAGGTGAAGCCCAAGCGATGAGCTTCCTGTCCCAGCATCTCTGTGATTCTGGTTACCTCGACATGGATCACAGCCCCACCCCCCAAGCAGCCACTGCGTGGGGGCGTGTGGAGGGCTGGCATGGCCTACCCCCATGCTCCAGCCCTGGGACGTCGGGTGGCACAGAGTGGAGGGTGGAGTGCAGTGACTAGAGGACTCCTGAATGGACGCTGGGGACAAAACTCACAGCTGCCCCCTGCACATGTGTGTGCGTCCTGAATGAGTACCTCCGGGCCACATTTGCCTGTAGGAGCTCTGTGTGTAATAGGGTTTCAGTTCTTCATCTCCATCGGGAGCTAAAGCATACAGCTTATATGCCAAATACCATCCAAAATTTTAGTATCTATTCACACATGTTTATTTCACGTCACAACCTTAATCTTCGGACTGGATGTCTAAAGTCTGTGATTCACGAACAGATCGGCACAGTTGATTGGTGATTTTCTGGCCTGCGACTGTCTTCCCATCCCCCACCTTTTCCCTGTGTGAGTCCTCACCAATAGACTCACAGACCCACTTGCTCAGTGGTGTCTGAGTCTTTTAACCACTTGAGTCTGGATCCAGAGCATCTACACCTACTTACAGTGCTCGGTTCTTCGTGCGCAGGCACGGATTTCTCCGACACCAGGAAACGGCTCCCACTGCTGAGCTGGTGCCGCCTCACTGACCAGCGCCCCTCCTCTCAGGGAGCCCCAGGCCCACGGAGCCCCAGGCTTCACTCCCTCGGGTGGACGCTGGTCCCTTGAGCTGCAGCCTCTGTTTTGAGGGGACACCAGTTGGAGTAAGGAGCCGTGAGGTAAACCCATATTGGAGGAAGAGGGGAAGTGAGTCGGTTAAAGGCTGTTAAGAAAATTGCGGGTACTATTTCCGTTTTCACTTTATGCCTTAGAATCACAGAGCACCCTCCTCAGAGCGGCTCTCTCGGCAGTTGCTGTGGCAACAGAGCCCCTTAACCCAGAAAAAACGAAATTGCTCAGGAGGCCGTGCGTTTCTTCCCAGCTGCACCAGAGCTGTTAGTTTTGCTCCTTCTTTTTCTGCTATTTCTTTCACTCGTCTTCTCCGAACCACATTGGAATTAAACATAAACCTGTAAGGTCTATGTGCTCACTTCCCTGAAAAGCCCCGCAAAACCTCTCTGTTGCACAATGGCCCATCGCTCAGAGACATCCTCCCGATTTCTGTTTGTACCGTGTGTGATCCTTCCCACAACCTCCCTCCCTGGGCCCCACCCTGCCCACCTCTCACCGCCTGTCACTACCCTGAAGAAGCCCGATGTCTTTTTGATGCTCTCTACCTACCCCAAGCCCCCGACTGCAGTGCTCACCCACGTTCACCTTCCTTCAGGGTATATACTCTGTTCCAGAGTGACCTGCTTCTTCCCCAGCTCCTACCCCCTCCAGCCAACCCACCAGTCAAGCTCAGTCTGCTTGATGGCCTTCAGCTCAGCCTGGTGTGAGGACAGCGTTCTGAATAAACCAATCCACAGTGAGGGGAGGCATCTGATAGCTCCCTCCACCCTCCATGCATTTCCAACTGGTGGAAATCCAGGCTGGAAGGAGAGAGACTTGTGATGAGCTCCTTCCCTTCCATGGAGCTGGGGTTCCCGCCTGAGCCAGAGCTGTGGGCACGGGCCTGAGAATGTCCCCACACACCGACCATCGGCAGTAGCCGGGATATATAATATTGCTCACAACCAGGTACTGCTGTTTTCCTAATGTATGGAGGTTGTTTTCAGTATAAAATACAAATTGATTTAAAATCCATTCTGAATCCATAGCAGCTTTGTGTCATTATACACCGTCTTAATAGTGGTCCCAGGGCAATGCGGGAAAGTGGCGATCAAGGAGATGACATCAGTAGGGTCCTCACTCGGTTCCTTTTCCTCTGCTTGCCCGGCCCCCAAAACGCTTGTCTGGACTTTGTAAGACAATATCAGGCACAGTCCCTTTCCTGAACTGCTTCTCTCTTACCTTAAAATATAATAATAAATGACTATGCATTTCATTTAAAAATGTGAAAAAACCACCATAGCACTTACCGGCAACAACTCACTACGCGGTTCCCCTGTTCGCTCCTCTTTGAGCATGAACCCGGGATTGTGTACATTGAAGCAATAAAATAACCAGCTCCAGGCTCTGTCCAGTGGTAGTTTATGCAAAGCTGTCACCTCCACTCACTTGCTGTTTGTTACACAGCAGGAGGGGACATAGCTTTGACGTGTTGGCCTGATTAATTGATACAGTATTTTTTCTAATAAGAACACCACTAAATACGCTTTAGTTCTCCCTACACATTTTCAATGAAATTATATATTTCCAAGGTTTACTTTTTTCAGCATCACTTTATCTCCAAAGACCCTCTTCACTTGAGTCAACTACATATTCTACATACTTTGTAGTCCCTCATTTATGCAAATGGATATTTGTGTAATTATCCAGGATGTAACTTTTACTTAAGTGGAATGCTAAACTCCAGGCATGGGTGTTCTTAGTTTTCGTCCCCTATTTTTAAACTTAAGGGAAATATGGTCACTACTCTGCCTTTGAGGGAAAGATGGGCAGTCCATTGCCATGGTGCAAAAACAGTTATCTTTGATCACGTGGGTACCATGTTACGCCCACACCACGCCCACTCAGTTAAAGGGGTCTTACTACATCACCGAATGTCATTGTTTGTCAAGGTGCCCTGGTGTTCTCCTTTTTCTTTCTAAAGGTGAGAAGGTGAAGGAAAGAGGAGAGAAGTAATCTGTGGAGAGAGGGAAGATTATGTCTCTTTGGTGTGATGTGGCTGAGGAGGTGGAAGAGCAGATGATTGTACACAAGGCTTTCTGAGGGCAGTGGGAGTGGAAATGAGCCACAGCAGTGCTAGGAATTCCTTCCAGAAATTCTCGAGTGAGAACAGACTTCAAATTTTTCTGCATTTAATAGTCTAGTCACACACTATCTACTAATGAAAGTTAATACTCACATCTAATAATAAAATAGATTTATACATAAAATGTTTGATCTCCCTTAGTGAAAGGAAGTGTATGTCCATCAGACTCTTTGCTTAGATCAATTCACATGTGGGCAGGCAGGAAGAGGAGAAAGTCAGAGGTGGGATAGGAAAATTATAGCAGAGGTCAAAAGTGATAGAAAGGAATACAAGCTAATTCTTTTCTTCCTCTTATATTGCCATAGGACACACTTAGATATATCCTTCACTGCCTGAATTCAAGTGTGTGCGTGAGGGGTGGGGGTTGTGGAACTTTTATTTTAGTTTGGTTTGTGCCTTGCACTTGTATAGATTTTTAAAATTAATCTTCTACATAAATGACTAATAAATTAAAATTTTAAGCTAATGGGAGTGTATGGGGGAACCAAGCCATATTGGAACCAATTGTTGCTGTCCTTGTTGTTATATTGTACTTTTTTAAAATGGAGCAAACACTAGATGGGTGTCTGGAAGGAAGTAGTAGTGCATCCCGCCCCCTCTCCCCAGCCCCTATTAGGTTTGGGAGAACACCAGTGTTTCTTGGGTAAAATGCTGTAACTGCCTTAACTGTCCGTGAGTTCCCTTTTCTTCTGCGGTCGGAGAAACGTTTCAGCATTTGGAAAGATTGCTTGAGGAACTGCAGAGCATGGTGGCTAAGGACACATGTGCTTGAGAGTCAGAATACTTGAGTGCAAATCATGGCTATGGCTCTGGGCTCACTCCCTGGCTGTCAGAAGGATCACACTCGGCCTTGGATCTGGCACATAGAAAATAATAAATGGTCACTGGTGGTAACATCTTACCAACACACTGAACCAGATTGGTTACAGTTTTCTATGACTTTACTAAAGTAACAGGGTTCTGCTTGGTGTAATGATTTTTAAATTCAGGTTTGGGTTTAAGGATTCAGAGTAGTAATATTTTTCTGATTAATAGTCTCACTTGTAGGTGAGGTAATTTTAGATTTTCCAAGGGCTCATTTTAAGTTCACCCAAATTCACTGAAATCATAAAAACTAAAAAGAAAGGAGTAGACAGGAAGTAGAAATGCCTAGGTCCTCAATAAAAGTTGGGAGATACAACATACTGAATTTAAAAAGTGATGGGAGGGATAGTGATGATCAAAGAGCAACCTTGCTCAAACAGTTTTCTGCGGTCTGTGGCCTCGCCTCCAATAGAGGGAGACCATCAAATGTGAACAGTGAAGTGGGGGTAGGAAAACTATAAGCATCAACTAAAGAGTTTAAGTGCTGGGCTTGACCTCCAGAGCACTAAAAACTGAGGGAAGAGCTTACTAGTACTCTCCCTACCTCAATATTGTCGCCTCCATTCAAAAATGAGGTTTAATTTTTTTAAAGAAAAGGGAATTAGCATAAGGGCCTTGCTAGACTGAGAGAGAATGAAGGAATGTAAGAAAAAAGCTAATAAAAAACACAGGTCAAATGGGAAGTTACCCAAGAAACAGAGAGAAGGTTCAGACAAAGTATAATTCTTTATAATAAACAGTTCCTCGCAATATCAGAGCATTTACAAAACACATTCACGTATCTGTCAAGGAAAAGGCTGGGGGGAGATAGAGAAGAAAAAAGAAGAGATATGTGTTTAAAGATTATATAAGTCAACAGACAGAGATGAAAAGTGGTCTCTCAGATCTTAGGGAAAATAGTAGACAAAAATCAAAAGATTACCGAGATTGAAACCATATTAGAAGAAACAAAAATAGAAAAATTATAACTGAAAACATCCAAGGAAATACAGTGATCAGACTAAGGAAATCCGACAAAATGAAAGGAAAATATAAAATAGATATAAAATTATAAGAAAGTAAAATAATAGATAAAAGTATAATTATGGAAGATTATCAAAGAAGAGTCTATACATGCAAAATTTATATTCTCAGAGAAAAACAAATAGAAAAAGATTCATATGTAATATGAACACAGAACAATAATAGAATACGAATAATTCTAACAGAAGAAACTTTTCAGAGAATTGAATTTAAAGATAGAAAGGGCACACACACAATGTCTTAGGAAAATTGATACAGAATAATTAATATCAAAACACATCCCAGTGAAGCTACTGAATCAAGGAAAAAGAAAATCACATGGGTCCTGGTCAGTGTGGCTCAGTAGTTTGGGTGGCGTCCCATGATGGGAAGATTGCTGGTTCGATCCCCGTCAGGCACATGCCGGGGTTGCAGGCTTGAGCCCCAGTGTGGGGTGTGCAGATGCAGGAGGCAGGCGATCGGTGCTTTGCTCTTTCTTTGATGTTTCTCTCTCTCCTTCTCCCTTCCTGTCTCTCTAAAAATCGATAAAAATATTTAAAGAAAAAAAGAAAGAAAATCACATGGGCATCCAAGTAGAGAAAGAAAGTCATATTCAATATGGAAAAAATTGTAACCTGGTTTCAGACTTCACCATAGCTATCTGTAATACCAGAAGACATTGAAAAAAAATGCCTCTGAGTATTGAGAGAAAGTGGGATTAAATAATTTTTATACCCAGCCAAGTAGTCTTTCAAATGTACAGGCAAGTGGGCCGATTTCCTTCACAAACAAGGTTACAAGCAGACACATATCCTTTTTAAAGGAGTAGTAGCTCAAAATTTCAGAGCCAATACTGAGTGATAGAAAAATATAGTTAATATTAGTAGCTTGTGAACCCTCAATAAATGTTGGCCTTAAGATCTGATTTATAAAGCATGTGTTTTCCTGTGCTTTTGCCTTTCATTTGAGTCAGCTGACAGATGTAACTATCAGACTTAAGTCCAAGAAGAAAATGTGGGAAAAATCAAATATTGCATCAGTGGGAAATATCATGTTTCATTATTTGCTTTTCTTTTAGGTATAAATCACAAGATTATAACATATCCAAAACACACACACACACACACACACACACACCACTTTGCCAAAAAGTGAAAAATTATATTTTAGCATGTTCACCATGGGCTTTTAGCAGGTAATAAAATGATTAGAACACATTTCCTTCTTAACACATTTCAGCTTGGTAAAAGAAGAGTTGGGAATTAAAGACTAGTAATTTTAAATGATCCTCAGTAAATCAATCCATGGACTTGTCTAACTGAATTTAGTTGTGCATATTTTCATAGTAATTCCTTTATTTCTAGATATGTCCACTGAATTATCATTTACGAGATATACTGCAAGTCAGCTTTAATATTCAGTTAAGTCATACACAGCACCATGCAACAGATTTTTAAATTCTATCTCGTCTCAGATTAGGAGGAAGAAAAAGAAAGATAGCTAGCTAACTAGATAGATAGATAAAGGCACCAAGACATACACACTGACATCCATGCTCATACTCATGGGCCTCTTCATCCTGCTCTGGACATGTCTCTTCCACCTGCCTCACTTGCCTCTACCTTTAGCTCTGAGTGAGCTGAGTGGGATGAGTCCTCAACCTTTCCTCTCCCGGCCTGTGGCCATCAGTTGTTGGGCCCAGAGCTGACTATGTCTGGAGGGAGAGGGAAACCCATGAACTAGAGCCGCTTACAGTGAGGAGGGCACTCTGGTCTCCCCGCAGTGAGGAGACTTGGAGACAGTGGCATAGATTATCCTTCATTCATATCGGCATAACCATCTGGATTCTGTCGAGCGCCTAGGCCTGTTGGGGACATGTCTTAAAGGGCTGCGAATTGTCCTTCAATCACAGTGTGTTGTGATCATGGCCCACATCCTGGTCCAGAAAAGGTATGGTGTTAGCCCAGTGTGTGCATCGTGGTGGAGAAGAGAGCGCAGGTATTGTACTTCTCCAGCGCGGAACACTGTGGCACCAAGGGTTTTAAAGAAACACACTAATGGTACAGGTACTGTCCGTCCCAGACTCACAAGGACAAGCTGGGGACCTTTTGAGTCTGTACTGTGCTTCCTCTTATTTCATTATCTGGTTTTTGACCATGTGTAACAGGCTTATCTTTGTGATGAATAGGTGGTATTCTGGGAGTTGTGTATAAATAAATAAGCTGTCTCTTTTTTTCACTTTAGATAACTTACATACGACAAGAGTACGAAACAAAATTCAAAGGGTTGATGCCAGCTTCTCTGAGACAAGAACTTGAAGACACCATTTCCTCCCTGAAGTCACAGGTAATTACCAGAACCCCACATTCCCAAGGGTGTAGGTGATGTGTATCCTGAAAAGATACGTGCACACAGCGTCCATCCTGAAGTGAAGCCAGAAACGCACGTGATGCCATGGCGTGGCCTGTACCCGGAGGAATTGTTGTTTTTGTTTTTCCTTTTTTCTCGTTAGTTTAAGAACTCATTGTCTCAGTAAGATTTTCTCACAAGCACCCTTGAAATTGAAAGCTTATGGTCACGTTGATTCGCTTAGGCTACGCTCCTCCACAGCCTCACCCTCTTACTCTCGGTGCCAGGCCCAGAGTGCCATCACTTCGCACCTTGCTGACTGCTGGGTGTGTGCCTGTGGTGAGGAAGTCAGAGCATTTTTATTCTGCTGTGTTTTAATGCATTTTAAATTCAAGGCAGAATAACGACAAGGTGTTCAAACAATTGGGTTAAATATTTCTTGCTGAATTGTGTAGTTCTTGGCAATTTATAAACTAGAATATGAGCAGTAAAACCAACTTACATGTATATACTTAAAGTTATTTTAAAGCTTCCAACTTATTTCCTCTATAAAGTCCTATGAACATATATATTTCTCTATGCTTTATATATTGCTTGTCTGTTGAGCTTTTTAAAACTCTAACATGAGAAAGAGTTCACATATTCCTACTTCTAACACACTTAGAAATTTAAAGCATACATTTTTTTTTTCATATATCAACTATGTTCCCTCTGTGTTTCTAACAATCTTTATATGGCTGAGATTGATTAAAACACCAGCCAGGACCCAGAATAGCCAAAAACCATTCTGGAAAATAAGAATAAATTTGGAGGATTCACGTTTCCCAATTTCAAAACTTACTACAAAGCTATAATAATCAGGACAGAGTGACATTGGCTAAAGAAGAGACATACAGAACACTGGAGTAGAATTGAGAGTCCAGAAAAAAATGCCTACATTTGTGGTCAATTGATTTTCAACAAGGGTTCTAAGACAGTTCAATGAGAAAAAGATACAAGGAATATTGCTGTTACAATTGGATAGCCCACATGCAAAAGAATGAAGCAGAGGCCCTTGCAGGTTATACACAACTTAATTCAAAAGGGACCCGAGACCTAAACATACTGATAAGAGCCAAACTGTAAGACTCTTAGAAGGGAATGCTAAGGAAAAAATCTCAGATAAAGGGGAAGTCTTTGTACCTCAAATAAGGTATTTTTTCAGCGACAAGACCAAGGTTAAAGCAGCAGGAGAAATAAATACATAATTGCACTTCATCGACATGTAAACTTTGTACTTCAAAAGACACCATTCAGAAACTGAAAAGTCAAACCATGGGTCTGCAAGTTACTTATCTATGAAACTTTGTTTAAAAGACCACATTTTTGTGGAGAAGGCTCCATGAGCGAATGATGTCGTTGCTCTCTGTGGCCATGGATGGTCCTGGCACGTAGTAGGTGCTCAGAAAGTGTATTTTCAACAGAAACGGATGTAGTTTGATGACACTCACATAGCTATTTATAATGTGCAAGACAAAATGTGGAGCAAATTTTAGCCGTTGCTTTGCTATTTCCTTCCGTAAAAAGCCTCTTCTCTGAAAACAAAATGTCCATTCTACCTATGCGGCTGGCCGGCCGCTGCTTCTGTGGCGGAGAGGTTTGGCTGTGCTTGCCCCCGTGTAAAAATAGGTCCTCCAGGCCAGTGCTGCCATGGGAAGTGTTACCTCCTCTTTGTTGAGGTGAAAAGCTCCCTGGGGTGTGGTTTTACCCGTTCACCTTGTGGGAGAGCTTCCGTAGAGTCAGCTAGGTAAGACCTGGCACCTTCAGAAGAGTGTTTTTAGAAAAAAGAAAGGAAGGAAGAAATCTGATGCCCGCCTGCGGGGCTTCTGTTGTCATTCATATCTTTTCAGACTGGATGTTGACAGAGAGAGAGAGAGAGACAGAGAGAGAGAGAGAGAGAGAGAGAGAGAGAGAGAGAGAGAGAGAGAGAGGCAGAGGCCACTGCCTGGGCCTCAGCATTGGCAGCTGCGTGGGAGGCACGCCTGCAGAGCGAGCACATTTAGTGGGAAGCACAGACGCCTGTGTGTTTTGAAAATTGTTGGAATTCCAATGGCAAAGCACCATGGGGGAAGGGAAGCTGAACGGTGTGATCCTCGCATCTGTCAACATGATTATTGTCCAGTGGGTCATGTGAGCAATTGGATAAAATTAAGATGACGGTGATAATACAGCTAAGCGAAACAAAGGGAGCACTTGGCTGTGGACCCATTGAGAGTCTGTGCTTTTCTCTCGCGTGAGCACTTTCTCTCTTCTGCCAGCTGTACTCTCCTGCTTAACTATGTCTCCAAATCAAGTGTTGCCATGGTTTCAGTTCAGACCAAAGAGACGAGAGTAAACAATTCCAAAATGATCAAATACCACTGGCTCTTGATTCCATCAAGCCATAGTACATGTAACCCCCAACAGTTTCTGCTTGGTCCTAGAAGGTGCTCTTGAATTTGTCATAGAAATTTATGCTTCACAATAATCAAACCCCGTTGTAAAGGTCTGACTTCAGAGGATATGCTGAGCCACCTAGTTTCCTCCGTCCCCTTCCTCCCCCAGCTGTGAGCTCTGCACTAGGGAGGCAGTTCTTATAGTCACTGCACCTCATCCTCATGACCTTGGGAGGCGTCTGTCATTAATCCCATTTTGCAAATGAGGCATCAGGACTTTAAGTAACTTTCTTAGAGCCATAAAGGCCAAAGCAGGAATTAACCCAAGTTGGCATAACTCCAGACAAAACCCAGGCTCTTTCCACTACAAAATGTTGCCTCCAACCTCAGGGAATCCCCAGGATGGGCTGAGGTTTCCAGAAGGCCATAATTTTCTCTCCACTCACTCGTTCACCAGCTGGTGAACACCAGCTCCACACCCAGCCCTGTGAAAGGAACTAGGGGCCAGAGACAGGAAATGTCATCCTCACCCTCCCAGAGCTCAGATCTGGGGAGAGAGATGGAAACAGCCACAAGGCGGTGCGAGCAGTGCTCATGAGTAGAGCACAGGAATGCGAGGAGGCCCCGAGGGTGCCAGGCTGGGCGGGAGCAGCAGGAAGGAGGCGAAGAGTTCAGTGACATTTGAACCTCATAGTGGAGGATGGATAGGAGATAGTTAGCCAGCTATTCCAAAAAGAGTAACAGCCTGTGCCAACAGGTGCACAAGGAAGGGATGGTGGGAAGGCACGAGGGGAGATGGGGCCGCCTTTGGAGGCCAGATCACAATGGCTCTGCATAGGCGTTTGAACTGGATTCTGTTGCCTCTGGTGGGCTTTCAGTGGGGACGCGATGTGATCCGATGTAGAAACACAACGTCATATCCAGCAAATCCTCCGAGTTTCATCTGGGAACCACACAGTTTGCACATTATTGCTATTTAAGCCGCATCAGCTTCTCTCATACGAGGCCTCTTCTCCAGGTTAACTTTCTGCAAAAGAGAGCGTCTATCCTTCAGGAAGAGCTGACCACCTACCAAGGCAGAAGGTAAGGCCGTGGTCAGAATGCCTGCTGATCGCTTTGCACCTGTGAGTCTCCTGGCTTGACAAGTCAGGTCTTCATTAACATTCTTGAACATATCAATTTTTGAAAAACAAAGGCTTATTTTTAGTAAGTAGCCTATCTTTGAGAAGTCACCACTTCCTGTAATCACAGTGCTTAGTCAGGACAGTCAGAAGGAGGTGAGAGAATCGCAGGCATCTGCAAGCCCGGCCTCGCTTGGGGCGTCAGGACAAGAAGTTGTCTCGAAGCCCGGTTGCGGGATTAAGGAGGCCGTGTGATCCTTCTAAAACAGCGAGATGACCCAGTTCTTAGCATGGTAGGCCACGGCTCCCAAGTCCTGTGTCCGTGGGCGATTGGAGCTCTTACCGATGTTCTCATCGGATAAAAGAGGAGGGGCCACTAACTGTGGGAGAGGGAGGAAGGGGCCATCAGTGATTCAGTGATGTCACCTCACCCTCAGTGACTCAGTGCCCCAGGTGTACTTCTCAGGGAGTCACAGGACCCTCTGTCAGAGGTTCCCAGAGACATCGTGGCACAGACCACGTTTACCTGCTGATGGAGTCAGACTGCCCTCCTCTCTGCAGGGAAGACTGGGCCGTTGCCTCGCATTAAGTTAAAGTGAGACCCTGTGCACCATGAGCTCTTCAGAAGACGCTGCTGCTTGGTGTAGAGGGGAGTTGGCCTCAGGCACAGATGATGACACTTTGATATCAGATATGGTTTTCAGCCTCCTTCCATCCAGCTCCTCTTTTTTTATATAAATATGTTTTTATTGATTTTGGGGAGAGAAAAAGGGAGGGAGGGAGGGCAGGAAGGAGGAAGAGAGAGAGAAAGAAACATCGTTTGGTTGTCCCCCATACACACCCCAACCAGGGATCGACCTGGGTATGTGCCCTGACTGAGAATCACCTTTTGTTTTTTGTTTTTTAAATGTATTTTTATTTATTTCAGAGGAAGGGAGAGGGAGAGAGATAGAAACTTCAATGATGAGAGAAAATCATTGATTGGCTACCTCCTGTATGCCCCCTACTGGGGATCGAGCCCACAACCCAGGCATGTGCCTTGGTTCACAGGTCAATGCCCAACCCTTGAGCCACGCCAGCAGAGCCTATCCAGGGCCCATCCAGCTCCTCTTGAATGAAAACATATTTTATAACTGACATGCCCATTAGACCTAGAGCAAGTCCTAACTGAGATTTCGGATTTCCAGGTAACTGTGAGGATTCATCCGAGTAACAGAGCATAGATGGCTTCCATGCCCGGGCCGTTCTGTGGACTGCTAGCAGGTTTGAAGATTTGGATAGTGTGACGTAAACTGTGAGATCAGTGGCATTTTTTTAATACTTAAGTGTAATTAAGATCATAAAAACATGCATCACTCATATACTACTAGGGTGGTTTAATTTGTGTCTGCCTAAGTTATTTTTTAACACTCCTTTTATCTCCATACTGTGTGTGTTTGAGTGTGTTCTGAGAATTGCTTATATTGGGAAAAGAAATGATTTCCTATAATTTGTCTGGTCAATGCTATCACATAGAATTTTACCTGTTGCATATGATCAAAATCACGTTTTGTAGTATCATATCAAAATTTTTAACATGTTTACATTGTTTTCATGTTCGTATTCATATTTTATTAAAGCATTGTTTTGTACTTGTCACTTTTATTTCTACATTTTGTTGCATCTCGTTTGCTAAAACAAATATGACATCTGCATGGTACTTTTCCCTAGAAAGTACTGACAGTCTCAAATTATACTCCGGGGGAAAGACCTGATGTTGCGACAAGGATCAAATCCATAAGCAGTGTGTTTATTTAGGTTAAAAGCCCTGGGTTGCCGTCCAGATATTTGTCAGGTTAGTCTCTAAGCTGACCCAGGGGCGGAAGAGGGTAAGAATTTTAGGGGCAGCTATGATTTTATTGTCACTTCCTTGATCTCTCTCTTATGGTGGTGGTTTCACTATGATATTAGTGGGAGCCTGTGGAAAAGGACACACACTGGCAGGTGAGCACCACGACTACCATGGGTCCGAGGAATCCCGTTTCCATGGTGAGGTAACGTGGTGTTTCTCCCAGGCGCGAATGTTTCTGTCACTGCCCGAGGCCAGTGAGCTGTTCAATGCGATTGGTTAGCCCTGATTTGTAGAGGAAATAGTGAGCTGCTGTGGACGATGCTCACTGCGCTTTGGACTGCACTGTGGCGTGCGCAGGGCCTTTGAGGCACGACGCTCCTGGACCGTGGGCGGGACTGTCATCGTCGGGGCTGCCATAAAGGACAAGGCCAAGCTTTTATTTACACTTCTTCAAAACGCTTTTCTCTTTCCCACGCCCAGTTCTATTGTTTGCTGCCCAAGGATTAATTACCCTCTTTTGCTCTGTAACTGAGACTTGGAGACGATAAGGAAGCCACTTCCAAAGCCAGGGCCATGGGCCTAAACGCTGCCTCTCGGCCCACAGTGGGAGGCCTGGCGTTCTGGCATGAAGTCATGGGTGCCCGTCGGCTCTCTGCCTGGTCATGTTCACCCTGACTCCTCCTCCAGAAGTGTGTTTTCCACCCTTCAGAAGATGAGGTTTTTCTTGCATACACAATAAATCATAGTCCAGCTTAAAGATTATTCAGGTGACAGCAAGATTATAGCACATGCTGTTAAAACCATCCGTCCGATGAGGACCATGATCTCAGACTAGGATTTAGTACTCGAGGGAAAGATTAGGGCCATGGGATTAATTTAAGTGCTTCTCTATAGATTGTGAAAAGCGGGTTGAAACTCACCAGATTTCACTAATACGGCTGTTAGCGGCGTGACACGAAAACCTTTGTGAATCGCATTGTGTGCTGGACTTGGAACTCCCACTCCAGAATATTTGTTTTGCATGAGTAAATAGCAGTAGGTGTTTTGGAAGGTTGCCTGCTATTCTTTCTTTTCCTTATTTCAAGGGTTATGAAATTACAAACACTGCTGAACCTTTGACATTCCCCAGATCCTGTTTCCTCGCCGAAGCGTGTCTCATACATCTGGGAGTAGACGGCTGAAACTTTAGGTCAGCTTGATTGTATGTGATAGGAATATGGGGCTGACACTAGTGTTTCTGTGAAGGTCCTCTGACAAAGAAGGAGAAAGGAAAATGACGCTCGGCATGTTTAAAATTCCTTACAGAATTGAGCACTGAATACGTAAATGGCTACTGAAAGAAAAGGCAAGTGCTTAGGAATTAAATTATAAACACCATGCCTTATTATACAGCCATCTAAGATTTCATCCTTTCTTTCATCTGCTGGGAGATCAGTTGTTCATCACAAGGACCTAATTTAGTTCCATTTCAAGTTCCTTTTGGCTGCTGCACCTGGGTCGTCCACCTGTGCTTTTTCCATCTCAACACGCGATTGTCAACAGGTAGTGGTTGGTACGGCCTTGGCAGCAAGCTGAGCAGAAGGAGGGCTGTGGGGTCACAGTGGTCTCAGTGTATGTTCCTGTCTAGCTGTAGGATGGGGCCTGGGAAGGGTTACCATGACGTTAGCTGTCAGTCACCTACGTGTCTGTTGGAATCCGCCATTCCTGCGTCACCAAGCAGAGAACCCCTGCAGGGCCCTGACCTCCCCACGCAACAGCTCCTCAGTGGGCAGCCCTCCAGGGCACAGTGGGGGAAAGAAGAACTGAGGGGGAGAGAGGATGGACGGGCTTGCTTCGGAGTTTATACAAAACAATTGTGACGCAAAGGCAACAGCTCAGATTCAAACACGATCCTGTAAAGTCACATATTAATAGTGATTTTTTTTTTTTTTTAAAAGGCATATGCTTATAGTGGTGGGCAGCCTCATTAAGGGAACCTGCAGAGGGAGTGCAGAAGAAGAGCTAAGTTTGAATGAACAATTAACAGCCCTCTTATTGAAGTGCATCACCATCCTCGAAGGTGTTCCTCCGAGGAGAAAGGAAAGGTAAAACATCAAAACTGGGGCGAGAAAAGTTTCAGAACACAAGGTCATTTCAACTCGTGGTTTCCTTTCAAGAACTGTCTCTTCTCAGCTTTCATATTCTGTTCAGAAAGGTCGTCTCTTTTAAGCCTTGTCATTACAGACAGTTTGTTCTTTAAAGTGGATTATCAAAGGGTATAGAAATTGCAAGTTACTGAAACTAAAATGCATGATCAATTTTAAGTCTGCTAACTAAAGCTTCCTTAAAACGGGGTGTCTTATGTCCTAGCAGCCCCTTTGATAAAACCAGAGAGAGGCACATGGTTGGTCAGTTCAAAGCAGGCAAAGAAGATAATTAGATAAAACTTCTTTTCAGCTATTGAAGTGGCTCTTGGATATGGAGACATGATTAAGAAGCTGTGGCGTAGGCTGGGATGGTTTTTGAAAAGTAGAAATTTTGATCCCAGATTTTGACCTATATTAACATTCTTCACTATATTGTTTTAAGAACGGAATCAAACTTCTGCTTATACTATGTACCTCTCACATGGAAGAAGAGAAACGGCACTCATCATGTAAGACTGGAGGGGTTTCACAATCTGGGTCACTCATCAATATCTAGATCAGTTGAAAATCCCATCTTCAGACATTCCCGTTTTAAGCCAGGATTTTTCTCAGGCGAAGAGTTTGACACCGAAGGCCCAAGATGTCGCTGTAGACCAAGCATGTCAAACTTGCAGCCCGCTTGGTTTCCTTGGGCGGTTTTCTTCACCAATCTGGACCTCACTTTTCTAACCTATAACATAGAGGGTACAACTAGATCACTATCTCCCACACTCTACACTTTACCCCTCTCGTTCACTGTTTCTCAAACTAGTTTTCCATCAGCCTGTCCCGTAGGATTCGTCTCACATTCAGGAAGAATGGCACACTGTATGCCCTCTAGAAGCAGCAGATCCATGTCACTCAGTCATTTAATAGGTAGGAATTGGCTGCCTATGTGCTACCCAGCACATTAACCACCTCCAGTTTAGTGGCTTAAAACAATAACTTACCGTCTCTCTCGGTGCTGAGATGGACTAGGCTCAGCCAGGCCATGCTCACTGGGTGTCAAAGCCACTGCAGCCAGACGTTGGCAGGGGCAACAGTCACAGGAGGCTCCCTCACCGGCTGGCTTCTGGGAGACCCTCAAGATGTGGCAGTCACCAGCCACAGAAGGACGGGCCCGGTGATGGCACAGCCTTATTCCTGCTGGATTCTGTCAGAGACAGAGCCCACTGGCTTCAGGGGTGAGGACACGGGCCCAGCAATGTCATAGGATCGGGGACCATCTCTAAGCTGCTACAGAAAGAAACCTGCCTTTCTTGCACCTGGAATCTGTCCTAAAACTATTTGGTCCATGGAATCACTGTTCTGGGGCCACGTATTTTATGATACAGGTTTCTTCAAAATATTGATTCGAGAAGCCGAAATCTAGGCAATGGCTAGAAAGCGTCTTCCTCTGTGTTTAGTCCTGCAATCGCGGGTTGAATGATGGACTTGGAAACACCGCTTGGGAAGCCCTGAGGTGGGAGTTTCAACAAGGCCATGGTTTCCTCGGATTCCTTCCAAAGATGGTAGTAACCTCAGTTGTATGTTTCTTTCAGCTCCTCTCTGTGCGGGGCTGAGTACGCATTGCTTATAATTATTGCCACAACTGTATTATCACAAGGTCCACTGGAGCCCTCGCCCTGTGCTCAGCAGGTGGAAGGACCTGAACTTGATGAGCCTGGGAGGGAAAACCTCCGGAACCACAGGACACTTAACTACTCAGCCAAGGAGAGCATCACCATCGGATGAACAATGCATCAGCCTCCCAGTTGCCCTTAGCTTTCCCCCTGGGGCTGAGTTCTCTCTCTGTTGACACAGCTCAGCCCAGCTCCAGGCCCTCACAGTCTCACCAGGAATCCGGGTGGGGAGTGTGGACATGGAGAGGAAGCCTAAGCCACCGCTTTGCCCTCTAACTCTCCATTCGCACTGAATTCAGTCGATGACTGGACGGTCAACTCAGCCTGGTGATCAGCGTGCGTTTTGAAAGCATCCAATCAGCTGGTTTGCCTGGAGTACAGCTCTTTTAGCTGCAGAGCCTGGCAGTCGAAGGGTGAAAGGAAGAGAGAAAAGACTCCATTTCTTTAAGAGGAGGAAATACTCTCCTCAGCATGGGAGACAGTCCTGAGAAGCTGGTACTTTTCTGCAGAAGTATCTTGACATCAACTGAGATTTCTCAGAAGCGAGATGGCATTGCTCAGCCTCACCTCTGCGGGCTGACGGAGCTGTCATCTCCCTGACACCTGCCCCCTTGTTGCTCTTCAACTTCGGTGCAAACTCGGTTCCAGTCCAGTTCTCCTTGAACACTTAGGTTTCCCCAGCTACTGCAGTGTCACAATCCTGTGTGAAATCCTCCTCAGAACCTATCACTTCGCCCTCGACACATCATTGTGTTTGTAATGAAAATATTTACCCAAGCCGGGCACAGCGGCTCCTGCGAGGAGCCTGGGCGGATTGCCTCACCGCGTCGGCAGCTGCTCCCGCAGTTCAGGATCAGCCCGGAGTGATCCCTCCTGCAACCCGAGGGAACCTCTCTCTGACTGAGCTCCCACTTGCCTTATCTGATTTTCTCCTCCTGCATTTTTATTGATGCATTTGGGCATGTCAATTTGGAAGCTGCTAGAATACAAATTCAGTGGATTAAAGGAGTTTTTTTCTTTTGAAGTCCTTTCTACAATCTTTATTTGGAGGGTGTGTGCGCACATGTGTGTAATTTTTTAATAAGCTAATTAAGATAGCAAACCTAAGCAGACCTCCCACCGCTGGCCCCTGCTATTAGGTGCTTTGCCTAAACCACGTCATGCTCACCCTCTCTTGCCTTTTTATGGGCAGAGGAGAAAGAGTAATTGGCGCATGCCCATCTCACATGGTAATTATTGTTCTCTGTACTATAACCTCTAACACATGAGGAGCATTTTCACTTTGAGCAAACCGTAGATTGAATTCAGTTCTTCAAAACTTGGATAAATCTGCTCCCACGTTAAGTGCCCCGCAGACCTTGCAGAGTGCCTCACGCGAGCCTGGGACTGTGAGACGCACGGAGACCCGCTCTCTGCCTGGGAAGAACTTGGGATCCGTGAGGGGGAATAAGACATGGAAAGAAGAGGAAGAAAAAAACCATAACACAAGAGAGAACAGCACACGTACGGCAGAGATGCCAAATATTATGGAAATTCCAAAGAAGCAATAACATTTTGAAGTCAATTATCATAGGAGGACGTAACTCAAACTTGACGTTGGGATAGAGTAAGATTTCCGTAGGGAGGCACGTGGGAAGGGCATGCCATCCAGATGGCAGGTGCTGGGGGAAAGGTGGGGTGAGAGAAGGCTTCAGAAACGGCTGGACTCAGATACAGAAGCCAGTCCACGCTGACCATGACGGCAGCCTGGGGCAGACCTCACCGGGGTTAAGGGCTTTGGGGTCAGAGGGAGCTGGACTTGGGCCAGTTGCTTAGTTTCTCTGCGTCTCAGTCTCCTTATCTTAGAAAATGGAGGAAGGGGTAGAACAAGGTTGTGAAGATTGAACGAGATAACGTGTTCAACGAGTTTAACATGCAATGAGCATTCGATACTGTGAAAGCTATTTTTATCTTCTGACAGTCCTCAGTCATTTCATGAGATAAGTGTTAGACTTGGGGAAACTGAAGTAAAGAGAAGTGTGGACATTTCTCCAAAGCCGTGATTCTAACACATGGTGAAAGCAGACATTGGAACTGGTGTCTCTCTAGCTCACGCAGTGTTGCTCCCTTTACCACATCGCATTGCCTCTGTGGGTGGGAGAGGAATGGCTCGGACCTTATAAGCAGCAGAGAGCAATGGAAGGGTTTTGAGCAGGGGAGGGACACCATCAGAAATTGCTACCGAGCATTTGCCTAACGACCCCATGAACAAGACTGTTGGGAGGAGACAAGAGCTGGAGGCAGAGGGAACATTGAGAAAAATGTGCAGGGGTCTAATAAGATGGACCCGATCCCATGGAGGGAGCATCTGTCTGTCTGTGGATGGAAAGTAGGTCAAAGGTTCAGGAGCTACCGTGGCACCTGAATGAATGAGATGATTATGCAAGAGAAAGAAGCAAATGTGAGGCCAAGGTTTCTAGCCTAGAAAGATGCAGGGGAGAGATTTGAGGGTGAGGAACAATGAGTTTAGGTTTGGACATGTACTGAGCTGCATCAGGTAACTGGAAGCCCGGGTCGGGGCCCCGAGTTTCATCAGTCGTGAGCATTGGGTGAGAGCTGATGTGGGGACAGCTGGTGATTTCACAAGAAGGGGGGAGGTTGAGGGGAAAACTGGAAATGAGAGGACGAGAAGTAGGAGGGGGCCAGGAGGGAGTCTCCATCTGGGAGGCTAAGAAAAGACTTTATTAGGAGTTTATAAAAAAGAAGTAGGGTGAGGGGAGGGCTGGTTGCAGGGTGACATTCAGGGTGCTTCTAGGGTGGCTAAGAAGATGGGTTGAATTTGCCCTTGAGGAAGAAGCCAGGGGGTGCAATGAATTAGGGGCAAAGATCTAAATTCCTTGAGGCTCCAAACAGGAGGGCGTGGCACTCAGACACCTGCAGTCCTGAGAGGAGGGGAGGGAAGGTTTCCTCCCCGAGTTCTCCGGCCAGTTTGCACTTGGCAGTGGTTCCACCAGGTTACCGCACAGAAGCACCGGAGCTTGTACAAGTGACCATGCGAGTGGGTCTCCTGCATCATTCTGAAAGTTTAGGGAAATGTTTTTGAATGTTCAGCTCTTGTCTCATCTATAGTTAGCACCCATCCATAAATTTTGCAGAGTTGCTAAATGAAGGTAACAGTTTTGCAAACTCGCCCTCTGGATACATGATAATAAAATGGATTGTTCTTAAGGGACATGTTTCTACATTAAAGTAGTTTTGTTTCTGATTCTTACTGATATGGAATTATCATTCCTTTGCAGCATTTTTATTTTTACAACAAAAAGTCAACTTGAATTTGATATTTAGGTATAACTTAACCATGAGTTAGTAATCTCGTACTTGAGCACAAACTTACACTTTTTAATGTCCTCTCTCCTGGCCCCCATAAAAACAATAGTTAAGAACACCAGGCACATGGTATGAATAGATTTGGGGGTAAGAAGAGTGCATTGAAAACGGAGTAAGAGAAGGGCAGTGTGAGGGCTTTAGACTTCAGCACAGGAGATGAAGCAACTCTTTTACATAGGAATTCTTAAAATTCTGTAAAAATAGGTAAGACTTTCTTATTACATTAAAGCATTTGATATCCTGAATTTTTAAACAAATGTAAATGTTTACCACAATGCTAGAAGCTATGTCTTCCTTTCCTTTTTATTTAAAGTTTGATATCCATTTTCCTTTCATGCCAACACTGTAAGTTATTAATAGGGTCTTAGAAAGAAAATCAGACCAGACATCATAATTCTGTCAAAATAGCTTAGATTGTGGGCTAATGTTAGAGGGAAGGAGGGAGGGAGAAAATGGCTTTTTTCTAAGAAAAATTGAGACTAGGGCATTTGGCCACTTTATAATCGCTAGTGGGGGCCATCGGCGCTTTGGGTTTGCTGACTGTCCTCCAAAGAAGTGACAAAGGGAACCCAAGTCAGCCCAGTGCTGGTACCCTTGTGCTTTTAGCAGATTCACTCAACTCAGGCTGGCCAGGTCTCAGCTGCCCCCTGCCCCCCCCCCCCCACTGGGCATGCCTAGAGATGACTGTGGTGACAGTGCCCCACTAATCTAGCTCCACATTTCTTTTGCATAATAGTATATGCCCCTCCCAGCTACAAAAAAAGGAAACTGGGAGGTAGTCACAACTTTGTTTTATCTTATTTTTTATTTTGTTGATATTTTAGAGAGAGGAAGGGAGAGAGAGAAATATTGATGTGAAAGAGAAACATCTACCAGCTGCCTCCTACATGTGCCCCAACCTGCCACCTGGTTGTGTGCCCTGGTCCCAAATCGGACTGCAACCCTTCAGTGCACAGAACAACACTCTAACCCACTGAACCACACTGGCCAGGGTCCCAGTCACAACTTTAAAGCACGTCCATGTTGGCTTGTCTGCTGCACAGATCAGCACTGGCTCAGGACTGGGGCTGCTGGTGTCCCAGGGGACTGCCTCTCCTCTGCACAGCAGCTGAGAGCAGGCTGAGGCATGGCAATGGGCCATTATGAGCTTGGTGTTAGAACACGGTTCACTCTACTGCTGGGTAGAATGTGCTTCTCAAAAACCAGGCCCTTTGGGAGCAAATGGAGAGCATCCAATAATATTGTTGAGAAGTCTTGGGTTTTGTTACTAAAAATGTAACTAAAACTGGGAGTAGCACTTTATCTGAAAGGAGTCTTATTTTGGATTAGCTTCACTGTAACACCATCTAAATAATTCCATTTTTTATGTTTAGATTTATGCTGTAATTCCTACTTGGCCATGGTGATTTTGTCTGTGATTATGACCCGATGGGTGGTTGAACTTTCATTCTGCTTTCTGACCAAAGAGAAGAGAAAGTATAATTCTCCTGTATCTTTAGGCAAGTATAGTTCGCAATACTTTGAGGCAAGAGCTTGTATTGATAGGTAGATCCAATGCTGACACTGGCTACACTGGCCTTCAGGCTAGCCACATAAACTCTGTATGCCTTAGGTTCACCATCCAGTGACAAGAACTAATGACTGTAGGATTGTCAAATAGGCGACGTGTTTAAGATGTAGACGGTACCATGTAGAAATCACTTAGACCATCTTCAAAGGGAAACGCCACCTGCCGCTGCTCTAGACAGCCCTTTACATTCAGCAGCGCATCTTGGTATCCATTCCTACTTTAAGGTCTTCTCTGAACCTGAGTGAGACCACAACTCACCCCCCAAACATGTATTCACTATGGCTTCAATTAGTTGGATATGCGATCTACCATTCAAGGTCAAAGTTAGTAGTGACTCATCTGAGGCTTAGAAAACAATTTTTGCAACACTTTGTTTAAAAAAATCATCAAGAATTAAAATGCTTTCATGCTTCACTTTATCTAAGAAAAGCAAATGTGGTGTGTGGATTCTTGAATCGACAAAAGAATAACGTTTGTAAAATAAAGCGTTTACTCAAAAGGAAGAGATCTTATTTGATTGTAAGCACAATTTCAAAGGACAGAAGAAATACTTGAAGCATGGAAAGAGCCAGTTCCTCAGTATAAAATGTGATAAGCTCCTTTGTAAAGTAGAAAAAAAATGTAATGGCACATAGAAACCTCAGCAGATGCAGGGAACCCTACTAGGGCCTCAGAGTCAGCGGTCATTTAGTCGGAAGATCCACTTCTCTCCTAAACACATGAGAACAGGAAGACATTTGCAGCACCACCGAACACTGCATCGTCACTTCTGGAGATGACCTTGTTGGTTGGATGTCAGAGTGCAGGAGAAAGCATGAGGAGCCTATCTGCAAGCATCCAGGAATTCTATAGGAAAGTTCATAAAAGGGACGCTGACATCTTCTCTCCCCCAGCAGTTACCACCCAGTGGATTCCCACAGCATCCGGGCACGTTACAGCCACAGAAACTGTTTTCTAGAGGTGCCCCTCGGTGTGCACACAGTTCCAAGGCCCTTGGAGCAGTGGGCAGAGGTCTTTTCTGTGTAATGCCATTGGTCTCCCATTTTAAGAAAACCCATCCCACCCAGTCCATGAAGGAAAGCTTTCACAAAGGAACATTTGTGAGCTGCTGTTTAATTTGATTAAGTGATTTTTCTGAAATCAAAGATCGTCTACCTAGTGGCCATCCACCTTTAGGTCTAGGACCCGAATTTTTTACTTCAAAGCCCAGGCTCTCCTCCTATTGCTTATGTTCTCCCTTCGCCCCAATAATGTGTTAGACACAGTGATTTAACTTTGTGGTGCTGTGAGCCAGGCTTTTTAGTCACAATGCGCCCCCTCGGGCCAATGTCCACTTACTAGTGTCTTCAGTGATTTATGTGTCTTAAAATCTAGAATGGCTAAAATGTCCAGCTCTTACTGGCCCTGGGAACAGTGTCTGTTTGGAAATATGCTATAGGCATCCAAGCTGAATTTCATAAACCATCTGATAAGATGTTTTACAGGAGAACAGCGCTTGCCAGAGCCCCAGAGAGTGTGGCATGTGCAAAAGCCTACTCTTGGGCAAGAGTGTGAGAAACGGGATGGGATTGTAGGCGTCCTGGCATCAACTCCCAGTGCTCTCTGGTCTCCCTCTTGGGCCTGGCCTCAGTTTTCTCTCTGTTCTCCTCTGGGCAGTGGGTGAGGATCTGTGAAGACGCTATTGCCACTCAATGTCAACTATTGCTAGAATTGAACAAGGAAGTTCTTTCTCTTTGGGATTCCATTGCTTTCCCATTATTTGCAAAGAGAGTGAGCACAGAGGTCAGTCTTCCCCTTCCCCTTCCCCTAGGGGCTAGTGGGTCCTTATTCCCACAATACTATAATAGTGGGGTCAGGGAAGCAGTAAGGAGCATGAGAGGTGCTTTGATGATGCAAGCCCTTGATCACTATCTCTCAGGCCCTTTGTAACTCCAGGACTTTTGACAAAATCCTAGGATGTGATAAGAAGCTATACTTGGGCAACAGGAGGGAAGAGTGTGAAGCAACCAAACAGATCCTTGCTATCCAGCCAGATCACCTCCCATGGACACATTATTAAACCTCAATGCCTGCTATCAGATCAACTCAAGATGCACAAGAATTGGGCTTTCTCATTGCCAATGCCTGATTTTCTGTTTGGAGGCAATGGAAGCACATCTGAGGGACGTGAATGGCATGTGGCTGGCTCTGAGATGTCACTCGAGATGAATAGAAGCAGAGCTCCTATTTTCCAAGTTTGAAGCTCTACCCATTCAAATTTTTACGTCTCAAATTTTTTTTTTGAAATAAAATGCACAAAAACAGCATCATGGGCAAATCATACTTCAGGCAAGCCACTGCTGGACCCTGCACTAGTCATCAGTGGGTCACTTCTCCATGAGCCTGGAGCCCCTCTCTCTGAGGTTTGCACATAGGTTGAAAAAAGGGGTGCAAACAATTCCTCGAGAGAGCTTGACGCTTAGTTGCTGGCTGCAGTCAACAACAAAAACATGCCAACTTTGAACTAAAAGCATTCCAGTGTGGATCAATTCTATTTGGAAATCATCTATTTGCTGAGGGCAAGCCACCTTCACAGACATTTCTCCCTGAGTCTTCACAACTGTGCTGTGAGGTAGATGGATGCCATCAGCTCTTCCTTCTAGATGAAGAAATGAGGCTGAGAGTTTATATCCCAAGAAGAAACAGTCCTGGTGGTGGAATAGGAACTCAAACCTGGATCTGTCTGATAAAGACCATTCACTAACCCAGTGAGTGTGGACAGTACCCTGCTGCACATCAGAAGATTTTAACACCCAGAGGAAATCAAGTTTAGAGTTTGAGACCCATCAAGTTAACTATCTGCTTGAAAAAAACACCACCACACTATAATCTTCAAAGGAAGATAAATCCAGTCACTATAGCACTTAAAACACAATGACTAGTATCGAATTTAAAAATACTGAGCATGAAAGGAAACTGAAAATCTTCTCTTAGTCAAAAGAAAAAGCAATAAAAATAAACTGACCTCAGTATGAATCTGATTTTGGAATTAGCAAACAAGGACATTGAAGCAACTTTATAAATATGTTCAAGGACTTAAAGAAAAAGATGGTCATAATAAATGTTAAAATGGAGAATTTGAGATGGGAAACAATGTTAAAAAGCAGAATCAAGTTCTAGAACTGAAAGGAATATCTGAAATGAAAATGGTATCAGATGGGCTTAACAGCATATTGGAGACACTGAAGAAAGGTCAGTAAACTTGAAAAACAGAGCAATAGAAAGCATCTAATTTGAAGAAATGAGAAACTATATTGCAAAAAATGAACAAAGCCTCTGTGATTTCTGTAGCAGAACATGTGGTCTAACATATGTGTAATTGGAATCTCAGATGTATAGGAAAGAGAATATGGAAGAAAAAAACCTAAAATAATGGCTGGAAATTTAGTACATTTGGTGAAAACCATCAACTTACAGATCCAAGAAATTCAGCAAATCCCAAGCAAAATAAAAAACTATAGAGAAGCCCTAACCAGTTTGGATCAGCAGGTAGAGCTTCAGACTACAGACCAAAGGGTCCCGGGCTCGATTCTGGTCAAGGGCACGTACCTCGGTTGCAGGCTCCTCCCTGGCCAGGATCTGGTCAGGGCATTTGTAGGAGGCAACCAATTGATGTGTCTCTCTCACATCGATGTTTCTCTCTGTCTTTCTTTCTCTCTTCCACTCTCCCTAAAAATCAATGGAAAAATATCCTCTGGTGAAGATTGACAACAACAAAAAACTATAGAGAAAAGTGTACTTAGGCACATCCTAGACTATTGAAAACCATATGTACAGGGAAAGTCATAAAAGCCATGGGAGGGGGAGGGGGAGAGACCAAGGAACAGTGTTAAGAATGAATGCTTACTTCTTATCAGAAACACTGGGGGCCAGAAGACAATGGACCACCTATAGACGGCTGAAAAGCTGTCAGCATCCTTTCCGATTGTTTCAGAAGCAGTATTTTAACCCCTACTCCCCTCTCTGCCCGACTACTTCTGCAGCTTGGCTTGGAGAACACGTGAGTGTGTGTGTCTATGCAATTCCGTCACACATGTGTCTGTTTTGTTTCTTTTTTTCTAAAAGACATTTATTAGCATAAGACATGGTTTGTGCTGAAGAATTTATAGTCTGGTTAAAAAGACCAAGGAAACGTATAAGAAAAGTTAAAATATACACTTAGGAAATGTTTTTGTTTTATTTTATTTTGCTTTTTTATTGAGTACAATTTCATGCAGTAAAAAGAACACAGATTTTAAGAGTACAGAGTGATTAACTTTACAGATATGTGCACTTTTGTAATCATCACCCAGATTAAGCTGCCAAACATGGCCATTGCCCTGGAAGGTTCCCTCCGTCCCGTCCCAGACAGTGCCCACAGCCGGAGGTAACCACCCTCCGCCTTCTGTCGCCAAGCTCATGTGCTTGTTGTTCTGCTTCACTTAAATGGAATCAGAGAACATGTTCTCTCGTGCCTGGTTTCTTTCATTCAGGGAATCATCTGTGCGTTTTGGGCGTGTTAGTGTTTGTATTTGTATTAATTTCCTTTTGTTGCTGTGTAGTATTCCATGGTATAAATATCCCACAGCTTGTTTACCCACCACTCACCTGTGCTGGGTATTTGCGTTGTTTCCCGTTAGGCTGTTGTGCATGTGTGTGCTGTGTATACCATCGCGCATTTTGGGTGCAGCACTTCCTCTAGGTCTGTGGCAGGAGTAGCATCAGTGGGACACAGGGCAGACATATTGACTAGATATTGTTAAACAGTTTCACAAAGGGATGGACCAATTTACTCTCCTTTCAGCATGTCTGAGAGTTCCAGTTGCTTGCCATGCTTGCCAACGCATGACATTGTCAGTCTATCCCATGTGAATCATTCTGATGCACATGTAGGTTAGCCCACGGTGTTTTTACTCTGCATTTCCTGATGAGCAACGACCGTGTGGGCCTTGTGTCATCCCAGCACCCAGCATGGACTGGGCACGGAGCAGGTGCTCAGAGTTTGTTGAGTCAGCTCACATCCCACACGCTCTTCATGAACCTCCATCGATCTGGACTTTGCAGAGAAACCCTGGGGCAGACGTTTTCAGGAATCAGACTGGGAAATTGGAGAGAAACACAACCATCCCCTACCTGAGGCTCTGCCTTTGAAACAGGGACCGTATCTCTGCATCTTCCTTCCAAGGGACCTATAATTGGGCTTTCTCCCAGAATGCTTCACATTCCCTGGGCAGTGAGATCACTCAGGACCATCCCTGTGCAATGGCCGCGAGAAGGAAAGAGGCTGTTCAGTCCTCGTTTATCACATCGTCGCCATGGCAGCACCACTAAGGGAAGAAGTCAGATCAGCTGGCTGGACCTCAGCGCATGGCTGATCTCTTAAGACATGTAGTCCACGTCCAGCAGCACCTCATGCTTCCAAGACACCATCCACTCTGAGCCACTGTGTGCAGGACAGCAGCTCGGTGCCAGGTGGCAAGGTCTGTGAAAGCAGCTGCCTCTGCCTGGGGCCCTGGATGGGCACAACTGCTTTTCATCCCCACCTGGATACTCATCCCTGTGCCAGTGGCCAGCATGTGTGCCAGCTGCATTCCTTGAAGGCCCGTGTTTTAAAAAGGCCGAGCGCTCTTGACATGCGGACACCAGGCAGGATTACAGAGGGGCTTGGCTCTGCTGCGTGCATTTCCACTTCGATGCAGCATCTCCAAGGAGACTTTCACTTTCCGAGGAGGATGCTGCCCACTGGGCTATTCAGAGTAAGGAATGAGAAAATAGGTTCATAAAGAACACGCGAGAGAAAAAGACAATGAGATTAGGAGGCTGCTGTTTGGGCTGAGAGTACTTTTCTGGGCTCCAGGAAAAATAGAAGATGATTGTTTCTTTAGGCCCAAAGGACATCATGCCCAGAACACGACCACTAATCCCATTGTGCTATTCTAACAGGTATTTTATCAACATGTTTTTAAAAGTTCCCTCCTCAACTAATGAGTTCCTACTCCCACTTGATAGGAATATTTTCAATGTCTCTGACAGAACTTGACTATATAACGATGATTTGCCTGACACAAAAGTAGTGGGGTGTGTTCGATATCACTTCTCTACCAGAAGCACAATATGGGGGGGTTCCCACTTTCATGGGAGTCCCCCAGGTGGTGGCAACAGCAAGGCAGCAGCGTGCTGAGTGCCCGGCCAGAGCTGAGTCTACCTGCGTGGTGAACAGGCAGTAAAACTTCTCCCCAAACCAGGGAAGGGGGAAGGGAAGCTCCAAACCGACATTTTTTTGGTTAAGACTCTTTCCCAAACTTTCAACCTGAAAGGTTTTTGAAGAGTTTCAAGCATGTTTTTGCAAGACGTCAAAGAAGTAGAAAGGTTAACTATAAAAACTGAAGTTTGGCAGGCAGTATTCCCTGAACTCAACGCATTGCTTGTGGTATTTTGAAAAAAGAAAAGAATTTTGCTTTGAAAATGTCATACTCCAAAGAAGTTTTTGGAAGTTATTTCTAGGGGAGTTGACTCCTACTTAGTTGAATGGATGATTTGACTCTTCCTTTAAAGATATTTCAAACTGTTCCAAACAGCCTCTCTCTCTTTTTTTTTTTTTTTTTTTTTTGAACAACAAAAGACCTACCCTCCACCATGTTGCAGTAAAACCTGGGAGGTGGAAAGACATTGCTATTTCAATGGAGAAATAATAATTACAAAAACGTGAAAATGCTTTGGCTCATGCCTGCTAATCTTCTCCAAAGGCATGGAAGCATATGCCACCAGCTGGCCCCAGACAACGCCCCAGATGTGAGGCGAGCCATCGGTGACCGCCGGGACTTCGGGGCGCAGTCGTCTCCGAGCCGTCAATGCGCCTGTTCTTCCACCTCAGCGGCCGGTTCCCTCCTCCCCTTCAGGAGGGCTGGGGCAGAGCGGGCGGGCTGCCCTGTGTGGGACACGTTTCCCTTAGCGTCAGGGTCAGCCAGGGCATCAAGGCTTCAGTGCCCCGGGCTCTCCTCAGGAGCTGGCCGGTGGCCGGGAAAACCATCTGTGTGTGGAGGGCGCTGGCGGCAGAAGAGATTGACAGACAGGGAGGAGATGGGTCCCCACTCTTAGCCGCTCCGTGTTACAGTGGGACAGCCGTTCTCTCCCTCCCATGGATCATGGAGCTTAGCATGCTTGTGCTGAGCCTGGAGATGATGTAGCTGGACCTCCTCACTTCGAAGAAGAAACTAAGACAGAGGATGGAAATGGCTTGGGCAAGGAGGGCTTCAGCCTTAGCATAATGCCCAGCACACAGTAGGTGTGTGGTGCATGTTAGTGGAAATAAGACATCCTCAGTGTTCATCCACTCCTCCAAGGCTGAGGCAAATGAAAGGAATGGGGTCCAGCAAAGGTCCCCGGAAAGAGGCTCCTGTTTTCCCATTGACTTCTATTGTGGTGAGGGGAACCTCTCTGATTGGTGCAGTCTACTAGAGCACACATCGAGGCCGTATTTTGGAACCCCTCCTGGCCAATCAGGGCAGCATCAGAGATTATGCCCTAGTTGGTCATTTTACATGTTTTTGGTGGGTCATGGAGCCAAGACAAGGTCATGAGGGCGGATGGAGGCAGACTCATCGCAGCTGCTAGGGGCGAGCAGAGCGGCTCCGTGGATCAGATTCTGTGGGAAGGAGAGTTGGTGGCATCTCCATGTGTGGCACTGCTGGCAGTTGGAGAACTTGGTAGCATTTGGACTTTTCCTAAGTTAAGAACTTCTCTTTCCCCTTTGTCTGCTCTTCTGTTGCTTCTAGGGTCAAGCAACAAGGATCCACCAACTCTGAGCTTCCTTCTCCTCTTCCTATCCTGGGGGCTTCATGGCCAAGGACCTCTAATAGAATTGGGTTGCATTTCCATGCTGTACCAGTAGGGGCCCTGTTTATCTCATGATAGACTTCAATTTGCATCTGTCATGTGTCACTTCCGTTCATAGAACTAATCGGCGTTCAATCCAGGCAATCCTGAGAGACTGTTTTGTTTGTACAGCAAAGGCTTCTGTAGTTCTCATTCGCCCCACAGTAGATCTGCAGTGTCTGTGACAGCAGCCACAGCCGCGTGTGCTGCCCACCAAGCTTCAGGCAGCATGCTGAACCTCAGGGTCTATAGGGAGATGCCGTTCCAACTCAACAGGAGCTTAAGGTCTTGGGGCTCAATGAAACCCATTCATGCTCATCTGTGTTTGTGCGCACAGAACAATTATTGGAAAAGTAATGATGAGTGTATTGAGCCCTCCTACAATGTGGTAGACACTATACCCTACTAACCACAGCGCTTCTCGGGGACAGGGTCCCGCCCCCCTTACAGGCTGGGAGATGGGGGCATAGAGCAGCTGGGTGACTTGTCCTAGCCAGTAATGTGGCAGAGGGAGGCAGGCTAGCTAGGAGCTACAACTCTGCAAAACCAGGTCGCGGGGCAATGGCTATGCTTCCCGTGGGTCTTAGATTCACTCTTTACTTCCACAAAAGTGGAGAGCATTCTGGAATGTCCCCTGCCTCTCCCCCCGCCCTCGCCATCTACCTAACCTACCCCTCACCCCCGCC